>WHPZ01579304.1:0-12036 GCA_016617965.1 Macrosiphum rosae | reverse complement strand
GTCCACTGAAGTTGATTTTTTGATAACAGTTATTTTTTATACTTATTGATGATTAATATTATTATTCAGTTTCTGTTGTAGACGTTGTATACTTGTATTATTAAAACTTTTTAAAGTTATAATATTATATAGACTGTTATTACGTAATATCATTGAATGAATAATCTATAATCAATGGTAATATATTTTAGTTTTTACTATATAATTAGATTAATTAGATTATATTTACGTCTACCTACTATTTACTATTTAGTACGCGGCCCATCGGGAATTTCCCGATTTCCCTATGGCCCAATCTGTCCCTGCCTGTATATGGATCTATGAAGTTCTTACTTCACAGTTAACAGTTTGCCGTTTGGTGAAGAAAACCGTGATGTTTTAAAGTGTTGTATGCTCTCTCATCTAAATGAACTATTGGTCCTGGTTCTATTTCTAGAATTATTATTGAGTTGCAAGTAGGACGTAGGTACATAATGCATCCTGTTGCAAGTCATTGATCGACGTTGCAAGTTCTTGCTAGCTGTTGCAAGTACTTTCTAGCGGTTTTAAGTTCTTGCACCCTGTTGCAAGTCCTTGCTCGCGCCCAACCAATGATTAGTTTAATAAAAAAAGATTAATCTTTTCTAAATGTTCATGTTTTCATGTTTTTATAATAATTTGTATTATGGTCGTCAAAAGAAAACAATACGTATACAATTAAAAAACAAATACAATTTAATTTAATAATTTTTTTATAATATAATACAGAATAATCAGTCTTGTACAAAATACTTTTAAAATACTATTATAAAAATGGATTTTACGAATACTCACAAAGTATTTGAATACAAATACAAGTGTTTTTTTTTTATTTTATACTATACCTAATACTTATATAATATATAATATGTATATTGAACATAAGTCATCAGTATAGGTATATTTACCTATTATGTTATTACTTACTGTAGATTTGAACAATTATTAATCACCATAGACCATAGTCTATAACATGTCTGACTATTTAGAGATAAATACATGTTCACGTATTTTATTCTGAATTCAGATATATTACAACTAATATTGATTAAATTTTAATGAAAAAAAATAAAAATAAAAAGTGGTACTAACTATAATTAATATGGAACTATTTTAAAATTATTAGATTTTCAGTTTTCTTAAAAAATTCCAATACAGAAACCATATAAAATTAATAAAACGGATTGTATGGTATTTTAATACAAGTATTTAAATTTTGTTAAAAATTCTTTTAAAAATAATTCAAAATGCTTAAAAAATACATTAAAAAAATTGTATTTAGAATACCATATAAATACTTCAAAAAGTATTTAAATACAAGTATTCAAATACTTATATTCAAATACTGAAATACTTATATTTAAATACTTTACAAGACTGCCTAGTGCCTATACTCTATTCAGAATAAGGACAGCCTTCGGCAGCCGAGTTGTGCGCATAGGCGCGGCTTTGTTCCGAGGCAGCACTTGACGCGCCTCTGTAGTGGGGACGAAGTCCGACCGTCGCGAAACGAAAACTAGTCGCCTGGCAAGGCTGTTCTTATTCTGAGTATAATTCTAATTCCGCCAATTTTGGGTTAAGAATACAAGTCGATAGGTAGATAAAAATTACTTGAAAAAATCGATCAATCCAAAAATGTTATTCAAAATAGGGGTTACCATTAAAAAAAATGAAGTTGTATTGCGCTTGCAATGAAAAATATTACACGAGTTAAAAAAATTGAAAGTCATTGGGATTGATGATCCATGCGTTAGTCTAGTTGAATGTCCTACAAACAGAATTGAAAAATATTTACAGCGGGCAATGAGTGATAAAATGTTCCCTGTTTCCGTGAACACACTGTATATATTATATTATAATATAGCTATAGTAACATGAAAGAAATGGTAATATTAAAAAATAAATCATTTATTTTTTAATAACTAATTTGTAACATTATAATTTAAAAATTTAAAGATTAAAATTAATTTTATATGGCATACTACTATGTCGATGATATAGATGCATCTTTGATTGTGGTGCACATGCTACAGTCGTGTTCAAAATACTTCCCTGTACCCACGATCGTCGATGGCGTAGACCTGAAATATAAGATTAACACTTTGAATAAATTATACACGATATGGGTTGACGATAAATTAAATAACAGCTCGTATCAGTCCGAAATATATAAAAGCGTTTGTGGTGAATTTATTACTATAGTTTTCTATTTCAAAGAAATGCTTATCCGTCGAGCAAGCTAAAATATGAAGTGTATTATTCGACATTCATGAACTTTATTAATCAATTTATATTTGTTTTTTTTTTTAAATTAAGAAATGTTTTTTGGAAACGTATTTCGCCATTTACCATTGCTGAATTCGTATACACCCGATGGCGAAATCAACACTGAAATGATGTGGGAATTGAAGCAGCTATATCCAGTTTACAAGGTATTTTCGGCATTTTTGAATTTAAATGGTTTTGACGAAGAAAAGCTAATGCCATATGTAGACGAAACATTCATTAACGCTTTGATACGACGAATGGACAACAGTTTTGTGGAAACCGAAAGAGATTGCGTGAAAGAGATATTATTTCTGCTGTTTAAGAAGACTATGTACCTGAAAAGATACATACTTCAAGGTACTATAAACTCGCTCTTAGATTACGGTCATATATCAATCAACATGGGGCTTAAAGAGTTGCTGGAACTGTTCAAAACTTTAATGTGTCACAGATTGATCGAGTCACCGATGATAGCTAAGGTTGTAAAACATTAAAACGGTATTGTTATAGACTATAGATAGTTATATCTAGGGATATGAAGTGATTCTTTTATAGGTAAACATACATTTTGCCGGAAAGTATTTATGTTTTTGAAAAAATTTTTTGATGAGCGGAGTTTTAGTCAACCAGCGTCCAACATATTACGACGTAGCCACGTAGGTATACTGGTGTCACTATCGGAACTTAACTCCGCCCATTTCAAATATAAATACTTGCCATATTGGCAACCATTTATATAAACAAAAAATAAAAAATTTCCTTATTTCACCATCCCCTATTTCATTCCCTTTAAGTTTCAAGACAAAAAGTAGCTTATGTTTTTCTCCAAGGCCTCATCTATTTCTATATCAAAAATTATCGAAATTGGTTCAACAGTTTAAACGTGAAAACGTAGGTAACAGACAGCTGACAGACAGACCGAATTTAAAATTTATAATATTTGTATGGATTTATGACTTTTATGTAGGTAGTAAGTATAATAATATACAGATTTCATAACATTAAAATAAAATTAATGAATAATGATCAATATTTAATATAGGTACCTATATAGGTATTACTTAAATAGGCTCCAGTCTGATTATGAGTTATAGTTTATTTACTATTTTTTTAATCCAATCTAAAATGTATATTATATAGTTTTACTAACACTGATTTAACGTAATATAGGTACCACTGTACCAGGTACCTATCTATATGTAATATTTTGAATCTCTTATTAATTATTAGTTACATTCATATTATACCTACTTATACACATTATTATTAAGTTCAAAAAGCTCTAATAATTATGAAATACAATAGTTAAAATTGAATGTATTAGGATATATGTAATGCATTGTGTTCAGGATTCTATTGCTTTTATTTAAAAAAGTCTATTGAAGTAGTTAGGCTAATGGTATCCGAAACAGTATTATTTCCCCCCTAGTATATTAAAAATGCGGAAATATTATTTCCTGGATGTCTGCTAGACCAGTAGGCATGATGGTTATAAAAAGTTATTTTTATACCCAATAGGTAATAAAACGCCTTTCAATGTTCTCAACCATCCGCCCGAGGTAAAAAATAATTTAATTATGTATATTATATATAGGTACCGTATATTAGCTACCATATAGGCGTGTCCAAACCTCATCCGCAGGTCATGCACAACAGTGACATATCTAGGGGAGGGTTTACTGCACCCTCCCCCTCAAATAAAAAAAAATTAGATCAAAGTATGGGAATATGACCCCCAAATTTTGAAATAAGCTTTATCATCTGATAATAATTAAATCAGTTTTACTTTTTTTATTAGGAATAAAAAACAATATTCTTTTTATCAGATAAATAAATAACTAGGTAGGTTATATGAAATTATGTGTTTAGTAACTTTAATACTAATAATACTTTTTATAAATGTTTATTTTTACGTGATGAAAATCAAAAACTTAATACAAAATCAGAAACTTAGATAAAAATGTTTATATTATGCACCGCAATTTATAATGTACCTAAGTTGGATCAAATTTCGCAGGTCATGCCTGTGCATGCCAGGCATGGCCTGTAGACACGCCTATGATATAGCTACTTACTAACTAAACAATATAAAATATAATTATAGTGTAGGTACCTTTCTTTATGGAGTAAATTATAATGCGTAGGTACCTATATAGTGTTGGGTGCATAGAATTTACGAGCGGTTAGTGGTTATCTACCTACCGAGAATCAATGTTGTACATTTATAATACATATTATATATACAACTATAAAATATAATATAATACATAACTTTTGATTGCATGTACCTACTACCTAGTCATGTAGATGTAGACATGTAGTCCATTGGCACTTGTTTATGGACGTGCAAATGTGCAAATGTGCAAATGTGCTATATGTTACAATTTATGATACCAAAATAATATGACAATAAACATAGGTATAATTTAAACCTAAAAGTGGAAGGTGGAACATTATTACGTCTGTTTAGGTGGCCAAACACATTTGGACTGTGGATTTTGGTACACCATACCTTGGACTGTTTTCCCCATAAATTGCGTATTGAGCTCGTTGAGCCCAACACTAGAAACATTTTCACGGCCCAAGTAGGTCAAGTAGGACCATGTATTATTTTAATTTAAAGATTTATATAATTTTGTTATGTACATTAAAAATAAAAAAAATGTGACGGGTAAAGATGAATATTGAAACTCGAATAACGTTCTGTTCTATGATAATATTATATATTATATTATATTATACTTATCCACACAAGTTATTCTCAGTAAGGTTTAGTGTCTTATTCTAAGAAAATTAAATAAATATAGGTAGATACTTAGAACATACAAAATTGTTGACAACTATTAATTTTCTAAATTAAAGTGTTGTACATTTAAATGTACATATTTTAAAAATTCACTCCACCTCAATCGGCTGTAGGTGCATAATAATTTAATACTCTCTAATACTAGATAATTTAAGGTCCGTTATACCTCAAGACTGACAAGTATAATTTAAATTTCAAAATTATTCAGCATTACTATTATAGGTAGGTATGTAATTGTATTACAAATTTACAACAAATGTGTGCTAGGGTATAGCCTCCAGGCAGGTATAACATTATCCAGTGGCGCAGACATGATTTTTGAAAGGGGGGATCAAAAAAAAAAAAAACGACATAGCTAATAGGAGGGAAAAATTGGAATATCCCCCACTCTCTCAAAACTTTTTACTAAGGTAATAAAAAGCCAATAGGGGGATCTGACTCCCCCCATCGTCTACTCCACTGACATTACCGCAGCACGGACATGGAAAAATCGTGTTTTTGAGTGTGTACAGAATTTGTTTTTGGCTGTACAAAATAAATAAATTATATAATACTGAATAATTTTGAAATTCAAATTAGTATTTGGCAATGCTGGAGTAACGGACCGTATACTTTACCATTGTGCTTTTATACTTACTTTGACATATTCGTGGTGGTACCTATTAGCGATGCCGTTGACTGTTCCAGGTGTTGTCGCCGTTAATCAAACGTAAAGGGCTGTGCCATTACGCGGGCCGATTACACGAGTGCTTTGAAACAGCCGCCCGTGAAGTGGACGTCGGCTTGGGCGCGTTTTTCGTGGACAACACTATCGATCAGTGGTGTGCGTCCGCGGCCGACGTGCCGTCGTTGTGCCGGACGCTGGCGGCGTTGTACTTTGAAGCGTGTGGCCCGGAAGAGAGGCGGCAGACTCGCCAAAGTGTAGTCGGCCACGTGGGCGGCTGCCTGTTAAAGGTCGCGGCAGTGGCTGTCGTGGACGGTGCGACGGTGGCCGCGTGTCAGGCATATGCCGAGTTTTGTGGCCGGCTGATCGACGACGCTGCCGCCGCAAACGAAGATCAAACATGCGGCGACAGTGACGCAATGGAGCGCATGGCTGAAGGGCTGATCGCTGTCCACCGGGGCCACGGTGACTACGACTGCGTAGACCACGCTGGCCGCCTACTCAGGCGATTGGTCAGCGACGAACGGTGTTTGGTCGGCGACGTCTGTCGGCTGGTCGTGCTACAAGTTCTGGTTGAGGACCGACCGCGGACGATGACCGAAAACCTTGTCGACAACACGTTTTAAACCATTTTAAACGTGTTTCGAACTAGAATATATTAATTATAGCTGGTAATCGGTGTACGCAGCGTGTGTTTGCTTACTCAGCACATACCTATATTGATATATTAGGTAGCTATATCTAACAACGATCATATAATATCTATTATTTAAAATATTACATAATTCGATCATCAGCTTTGTTTTCGGTTTCAAATCAATGGTTAAGTGTTTTAATGAAAAAGCATATTTAGACATTTGAGTTGAAGCGACTTAAATATAAGAATTGTTCTCGTGACGTAATAAGGAATCTGAAGGGTTTTCATATTTAGACGGCTAGTGTATGTTGTAAATTAGGGTTCTGAAATGCGGAACAATAAAATGGCAGCCAGCGGGGGTTAAGTGTAATATGTTCTTTTAATTGGACAGATGGTTTGCATTTGTTCTGCGCTCTACAACGGAAATCCAGTTTTATGCTTTTGTGCGTTAATAAACCATTTTAGTGTATAATATCCACAACTCATGTTGTACCATATACCTATATGATTATATGATTATACTCAATGTTCGTATAGATACTTATCATTAAACTAAAATAATCAAACTTATTTCATTAAAAATATATTTATGTTCAAATTATATATAGTGCTAAAATATTATGTTTTTTTACATCAAAAAAGTGCTTGATATAGCGTATTAGTATTATCTTTACTCGTTAAATTATAACTGAAAATTAAAAATGCTTGAAAAAAATAGGTGTGTTAATGTTAATTGGACCATTATTATTATAATATTGATATTTGTTTTATAGACAAAGATTATTGTTAATGTTTTGGGTTTAATTATATTAGTTATCGCGAGTTACAATAACGATTAGCAGGGCTAAAATGTATATGCATCGGAAAATGGTGTATGTTTTTTTTTCAGCTTTCTTTTACGGATTTGGCTATAGTTAGGTTCACAAATATATATCCATAAAAATGACCTATTTTTGTTTTGAATATTATGGCATATTTTAACTATAGCTAAACACGATAAATAGTTGTTTTATGCAATGTGTTTAAAATTTAAACTAATAAGTTTTGTGAACAATTTCATAAATTTAATAATTTTGTCGTTGATGAAGATTATGTAAAAATGATATGGATTTATTTAAGAGTACATATAGGTAAGAGTGTAAGACTAATAAAAATTATTTAGCTTAAAAAAAGAGTAACTTTATTTAATCTCTTTTAAAATGTTAAGATTATGCTTCTTTTTCATTTAACGCTAATTTGGAAAATATTGATAAATTCATTGTATATTTTATTATATTTTTATCGCATATTTTAGCTTATTTTAACACAAGTCACAACTCTAAATGCATATATTTTACTATTTTATAGAGTGTAAATAATAATTGTATAGATCTTAGCCCTAAAAACCAGAGAAATTGAACCAATGAAGATACAATTATAGGTAACCACTATGGCCCTGCTTATGACATATATAATATAAATGCATACATATATGATATATCTAAATAATATGTTTATATGACATAGGTACCTATAAACTTAATATTATTATGTGTACTCAACTGTAAGCCCGGCTACAATTTTGCTTGTCTTTTTGTTTTTTTTTTTTAAAAATAAAACGCTCATCGATATATCGATATAATAATAATAATAATAATATATTATATAATAATATTAGGAGGTATCATGGAGTACTCTGGTATAATACATCGCCACCGATCACCGTACAGCAGTACAACTACAGTATACGACACGTTTTGACGGTGGCCACCCTGTATAGCGGGATATTTGAATCCCTACCGCTTATTCTGCTGCTGTTTCCTGCGGAACCGAAGCTCTTCACGCACGTTTCGTTCAGTCGTGCGTGTGTGCGGTCTCGTGTTCGCGCTTACTATGTGTGTCATTCGTTCGATCGGCCCCGATTTTTCTACATAATATCATTTAGTAGAAATTATAATAATTCTGCTATAAAAATCGTATATTACCTCCATATTATAACGAAATGCTAAAACTACAGTTTGTGCGTATGCTGTTCGGATTATGTCCATACGTCATTTCGTCCGACGTAAAAGCTGAATAATAAGTATGTACCTGCTATAAACTATTTATATAGTATTTATGTGTGATTTATTCGCAGACATAGGTATAGTATAAGAATAAAAATAATACTATGTAGGTACACTATATAATATAGATTTACCTACGCACATACTATACAGCTTTACGGCTATCTATGAATTAAACCTGGAGATGTTTATTATACACCCCGATATTTTAAAATAAATATATTAAACAGAATATTATGTTAGAAATTAACGATTTTTTTATTGAAAAAACTATAATTGTAAACTTAGAAATATAGAATGTTAATAACCTTTATATAGGTAAGGTAATAATAAGCTTTTTTTAAACCGTAGATTCGTGGTATTTGTAGAAATAGCTATAATTGATTGGTACATTGGATTTATGAGAAATAAATTAATGACTTGCACTGTAGAGAATTATTCTGAGGTAGGTACTATCAGCTATAGTAATATAAGGTTATTACTTATTATAAATATCAATAATGCGTATTAATGTAAGCCACATAAACTACGGTTATACCTAATTAAATAAAATTTTTATAATGAATTACTTAATTTTTGACTAACTCACAGGTTTATCTGAAGGATGTTACTATTATTTACTTTACACTTATTATAGGGGTACCTACTATTCCTTATTTACTTTAATTTTTCAATGTGTACATTTTTAAAATTGTACTTACAAATTATTAAATATATTTACAAATGGTTAAAATTGTGATAAAATTGTTTGGTCCTCTATACCATATTTAATATTATAATGTAATTCATTCAATATTTTGTACTTGTCTTATATTTATCAAAGGCGAGAAATGCATTACGAGATCAAAAGAATTGTTAAAAGAATCATACGAATATACAACAATTATTCTTCTAGCCTCAGCTTTTATAAAAAAAACCTTTCATGTTAAACTACATATATTTATGACACCCTAGTAGTATTTCATAAAAAATTCGAAGTGCACTCGAATAAATATCACTTGAATCGTTTTTTTTTTTTATAGATTTTAATAAATATTTATTCATTTAATTTTTCTTTTATTACACAATATCAGTTTGTTTTAAAAGAGCTGAGTTAATCCACTCTGATGCGAGAATAAAAAATACGGAAAAAAAGTTAAATAATTTTTAAAGTTTTAACATAATTAGCATGTTCGATGTAGTTTCATAAATAAGTAGAGGTACCTATAGTACTCAGTAGCTAATAAATACTTATGTGAGTCCCATACACATATATTATTATATAGACAATCACCTCTACGTTTTTATTTTTAAGTTCTCAATTACATTTTAAAATACACACTCAGAACATTTTGGACAAAATCTGATTTAAGAACTAAAATCTTAAGTAAAATAATTATTAATAATAAACAACAATATTAAAATTATTAATAAAAATGCAGTGTTAATTTATTACTCATACGTTTGAAAATTGAAAGATTTTTAAAAAAAAAAGAAAATAGAATTAAAAATGACCAATATATAATGAGGAAGTATATGTTTATGTAATAAAATCTGGTGATTTTTCTATTCTTTTTTTAAATCAATGGTACGCGAGGCCTGTAGAATCATATAAACAAATTGCCTGCATACCTACAATGTCAAAATATACAAACATTTTTATAAATAATATATACAATATTACAACTGTAAACTTGTGAGTTCATAAAACAGCTGAAACTTAATCGAATTCCCGAAATACAGTAAATAAAAATACAATTTGTAAATATCTATATGGTATTTCGGTAATTTTACATTTTTACATATTATTTAACTGTAGATGATCTACGTTAGTATATTATTACCTATTGTGTATAGGAGGTATTGAAGTAGGTATCTACTGTAGTTTCAAATTATTACTATCCACAATATCTCTACTAAATTATTTATTTAGCTATTTAAGTACCTATTTAATAATTTAAATACCTATACTGTTGAAAACATTAATAATAGGTACATTAAAAAAAAACGACGATTGTGACAATGATTAGTTTTTGAACGATTATCGAGTTAAAACTGTTTAAAATTAGAACTTTATTTCTAAGACTTAAGAGTATTAGGTATATTAATCGATACTCAACGTGCTCATGCTGTACGTATATAGCTAATAAATAGGAACCTAGGGATTTAGTATTGTTTTTTTGAATCTGTCTGCAGGAAATAAAGATAATTTTGGATGCTTACAAACGCTTAGTATGATCCCCCGCAATGTAAATATAATCCGCATTCGATCGACTTTACATATACATATTAATATATATATATATATAGAGAGAGAGAGAGAGAGAGAAAGAAAGAGACCGGAGTATAGAGTAGATAGACTGTCTATTTAGACGGATTGGCACACAGAAATATAAAAGAACTTTTCAAGAAAAAATATATTCATACACATATAAGTTAAAACTTAAAACCAATAACTTACTTGCTCCGTGAAAAATCTAACTTACAAACATAATATAGTATATATTATACAAATGATAACTAACCCTTTCTCGGTATGTTACCAGAAAAATATTTTAATATAGATATAGGCACTGCATATTTATATGTCATACTATACAATATACCTACATGACTACATGAGTATTAGGTAGGACGTAAGTAGTATTTTTAGGTATTATACTTAAAACATCAAATTGAAAAATTACTAAATAATATTATCTACTTGTAATTTGTACAGCGTTGTACCCAAATGTTGCAGAAGTTCAAAACACTAGTTAAGGTATATATAATATTGTTATCTCCCTTTACCTATCTTTTGAATTTTAAATTTTAAAGTACACTTATTTAGTAAAGAAACATGATCCAATATTTTAATAGGCATTGCAATTTTACAGTATCTTTGGTTTTTTATTGTATACAATATATGTTTAAGAAGATATGGTTTGCGTTTTGGTCTTGATAATTATTTAAAAATGATGTATTAGAGGTTATTATTAATGTTATTTATTAATTATATTAGATTCAAAAATAGTCGTCATTTTTTTATTTTATAAAATTATATATTTAATTTTAATATCTATAGAATATTGAAGGTAGTTTTCATATTATGCTAATGATGTAGGTATCTAGCTGATAATAATGAGCACATATAATAACACCTATGTGTACCTATTCTCAATGCGAAATATATTATAATCTGCACCTACTTTTTGTGCATTGCAAGTGCGTTCAAGTTCTAAAGTGCAAGAGGTTATTTCACATTCAGTATAATAGCCATGATTACATGCACTGCTATTGAGTCCAATCCCTTGGGTAGGAGGTGCTCCAGCAGCTGTTTGTTTTTACCGACACCCCGTGGTTGTCGTTCGGCACTTGTAATAAATACACGCACTACGCGACAAGTAGTGATATAATTGGAACTAGCGGAAAAGCGGGTAGATGGTATATAGTACAATGGATCACGTTCCACGTCATTGTGTGCTGGTCGAGGGGTAAAATTGCACGGCTTAGGTTTTTCGTTCCTATTGTACTTTTCCGGGAAAACCGGTGACAATATACGACGTGCATATTATCATGATTATTGATTAATACAATTCATATCAAAAAATAAATCACGATCCATATTTTTAAAATTTTA
>WHPZ01579302.1:0-12380 GCA_016617965.1 Macrosiphum rosae | reverse complement strand
CTGATTTAATAAAAAAAAGTACTATTCGCCAGGGGCCCACTTTTGTTTAATATCCGTGGGCCCAGGGCCATGGCCCCTCCTGGCCCCCCCCTTAATCCGGGCTTGCGTGGAACCTTGTGCAGGTGTTATACATCGTTGTAAAATCAATACATTCATCGTTCCACTCAGAAATTCAGAATCTAAAAAAAGTTTTCAGTTAAAAACCATGAAGATGTAATATAAGCTACCTCTTAATATTTATTTGTCTATAATTATTCAAACAATTTAAACAAATTTTACTCTTTTATTGTCCAGAATTCATTTACCTCATAATTGCAATAGGTATACGTCAGTATTGAGTTATAAGTGAATAACAATAATTATTGAATAATTTATGATACTCGTAACCGTGGTAACGTTTTAAATCGCGTTCAGCAGACAAGAAGCTGAGGTCAGAGCGTCGTTATTATTATTTACTCATAATTCAATTTGTGCAATTCACCCCACCCCGAGTTATTATAATAATAATTTATGTACTTTGTGATGGGACATCCGACATAATACGTAATCAAGCTTGTATAATATATAGGTATATGTTTATGTGAATGTTCACTGTTTTTTAAATTCGTGTTTTTTTTATTAGTTAACCCGCGGAAACTCAGGCCGTTTTGTGGTTTTTAAACTGTGGGGAAGGAACAGTCGTGTGTGTAAACACTTGTGTGTAGTTTTGGCAGATTTTTATGTGGGCACCCGTGGTAGGTATCTGCCATGCCCAGGTGGGGGGATGGCGGCACTTGTTCTCCGGACACCGTGACTTGCCCGAAGAAAAATGCCGTCCGTGAACCGAGGTTTGAACCAGCGACGGTGTGCGTCACAACCGACGCCTTAGTCCGCTTGGCCACTCCGTCGCCCTGGCCCCTGTTATTATTTATAGATTACAATAATTACATATATGTTTATAGTTTATATTTTGTTTTAATTATAACTATGTTGTATAGATATTGAAGAGTTTCTAAAAGAGGTTCTCCACAAATATTATCACTGAACATAGAAGAAACATGAACTTAGAAGACTTGTAAGTAATCTAATATACATTAGTCCAAAGTGGAAACTATAGCTAACTAAACGCATTTCGATGATTTAAATATTTCTCTTAGGACCAATATAAAATAACATTTCTTCATATTATAGATATTAATACTAGGATAATAGTTCCTACTGGGTTGTAGCCAAAATTACTATTGATTTACATCGAATAAATATGAAATAATAATATAATGAACAAAAAAAAAAAAAAACTCTTACTATTTTAAAACAAATCAATTCCTCGTAATCGAACGTACGAGGCCAGAGGGAGCTGCTACTATATATACCTACCTATAACGAGCATTAAGTATGTTATTAATTACCAGTGTCAGATTTGTATTACCTGTTTTATTAGCATATTATAAAAAATACCATCGTATTTTTTCTTTCAAATAATTTCAAAACATATATGTTGTTTATTAAATGGTTTTATGATATAATCTGTAGATATACAGCTTCAGGTATAACGTGTAAACGTCCAGTACAGGTATATCGTTGATGTTAGTAAGTTTAAAACCAACGTTGTGATAACCAGCAGAATGTAGGTATAGGTAATCATTAATTGTTCGACGGACGTTCACGTTAAACAACAAATAATTTTGTTCATGATTTAGATAATAGGTACTCTCGTATTATATAAAAATATAAATTTTTCGAACTGTTGAAATCAGCTGCGGCATGTGGACCCGATGGACGTTTCTCTTTGAGCATTATGTAAGTAGCATTATATTTGTATAGGTTGGTAATATCATAATACAAATTTGATTTGTTGTTTAGAAATGTTCATTTTTATTTTGAAACACTGCAGGCGTAGTATGCATCGACCCAAACTGAAGAGTAAAAATATTTATTTGTAATTTTAACGAATTATTCATATTAATTCAAAAAGAAATATTTTTTTTATTTTATCGGAAGTTTGATGGTGCCGCCAATGTAAAATTATAAATTTCTGTGGATGTTTTCACTGAATATTGTAACACTTAGTTTTTTTTTTTTTTTTACTCGTTTTACTTAATAGTGAAATATTATCCGAACACTCGTAAAACTAAATAATATTGTTTATAGTTGTGTGACCCGGTCATGGAGTTTAGTCCCTCTATAGTTGATACTTTTGATGGGTACTTTTGAATTTTATCTGTCGAAAAAATGTATGGAAGTGAAATATGTATCTGTCGTTTCGAAAACGCTAAAATATGGTTTCTTATTTGTCAGATGAAGGCGGGGCACCAGAACTGCAGCCAGATGACCGTGATTGCTGTTGCAGCGATGGTCGTGACATTAGCGTGTTCCTTGAAAATCGTGGTGGCTGACGAAACCATCGCCGACGACTTGGCCGGGGATTACTGCGCAAATGTTGGATGCTGCGGTGAGAGGCAAGACGATGTTTGCTCCGCACCGATATTGGGCACGAGGTGCTACTGCGACGATTTCTGCTACCTCAACCGCACCGGGTCCGATGACTGTTGTCCCGACTTCATGTCGGTCTGCAAAGGAGTGGAAGCACTCCCGCCTGAACCTCTGAAAAACCCTAAACGTGAGTGGCTTTTGCCTTAAGAAGATTTCAGCCCATTATTTTTTACACTCTGCAGACCCACGTGTAACTAATATAGACATTTTTCAATAAGCATTGTGTAACTATCTTTAGTATTAGAGATAATTTACCGATGTAGAGGAGAGGTGGGTAAAATGGGGACCCTAAAGGAAAAGAGCTCCCATCCTTTAAACTATTAAACTTAAAGAACTTTTCTAAACCAAAAAACATTCTCTTATACGTTCACTAAACATCTAGGTTTTTAAATAGTTTAATCCTTTGATAGTTTTTTTGTTTTTTAATTGTTTTAAAAATTTTAGGTTTGCCCCATTTTAGCCGTATGGTAAGTAAAAATGGGGAATGATTAAAAATGTCATGAAAATTAATATTTCTTCTCATTATATATTATTTTATTTATTTAGACAACTAAACAAAACACATTTGTATAAAAATGAATTAAAATAAAAATATTTCAAGTTTTTAAGTTTATGGGAGAATGTAACTCTGGCTAAAATGGGGTACCTCATTTTAAACAAAACTATAAAGTCACACAAAATAATTTTTTTTCAATTGTTGATTTAACTCTTATACTTGGAGTTTCTTTAAAAACAAAGTTGATAAAGTACTAAATAAATAATAATAATTAGCTGTTCAAAATATCCGAAAGGAGAACATAAAAACGTGACTCTCTAACAGTAAAATAATTTTCAAAAAGTTTGAAAAAAAATTTTGTTAAAACCGAAAATTATTTTTTGTGATAAAAATATTTGGTTAATAACAAATATTTAAACATAACATGCTTTGATAAGCTTTATATTGATAAATTATGTTCTTAACTTTAAGTTTGATGATAAGTCGTAAGGTTGGTTCTGCTGAACTCTAATTTTGTTCCGCTGCATCTTAACGACCTTGGAGATTGTTGATCAAAAGCAAATCTACAAAATCGTCAAACATAGATATTTTTATTTAACGTGTTGTAAGTTTGTAACTATATAATGCGATTGACTAAGGGATATTGTTTAAATGTTTAATAATATAGGTTCCTAAATATATATCAAACAACATACAGGTACCTATTCGCTAATATTGACGTTGATAACATTGTTTTAAACTAAATTCATTAAGAGTACTAAAATAAATTACATAAAATACTGAGCACACGGTATCCAAATCTGGGGAATCCAAATCTTAAGCCAAATCGTTCAACTTTCGCCCAAAGGAGCATTTGAAATGCGAAAATTCCTCTCTAATTATTCCAGGAAATCCCACTGGAAGGCTAAAAATAAATTGACTAAGAGACTCCTTAACCATCAATAATTAGCAATTTATGACGCTCGTTGTTATGTCAAATATTTCAGCTAAAATCATATTTTTTACTATTGTATTTTTTCCAGTACAATATTATACTGAAAAACCGAATTGTATTCTTGGAGAAGTGATGAATATAAATTGTAATGAATGGTGAGTTTATTTTTATATATTATATATATATTACCTATCTACGATGTTCACTAACATTTAGTTAGAAAAACATAGAAAAAGATAGAAATGTTTTCAAAAAAATTTTTTTGAATAACAAAACATACAATGTGACAATTACACATATGTCTCAAAGTATTTTCTGTATGGGTATAATTATTTATTGTAGCCGATGCCAAAAAATCGACGAAACCCCGACGTTGATATGTAACCACAGCGAATGTCTTATCGATCCGTCACTCTTGGACGCGATTAAGAACCAAAGTCGTCAATTTGGATGGTCTGCCAAAAATTACAGTGAATTTTGGGGCAGAACATATGACGACGGACTTAAATGGCGGCTAGGTACACTGCAACCACCGGAAAAGGTGTGTGGAACATCGATATTCGTATATAAAAAACTTTATCGTGTTTGTACGTCATCACGGTTGAATGACCTAACATGATGTTTAAGTAGATACATACTTATGTAATAACTAATAAGTAATAACCTATAACTGCGTTTTCTATGGTAGGTACCTTTAATCCGCGCCACGAGAGAACGCAACCGCTCACCGAAAAAATAGTGTCGAAAACTGGTCTACCGGTCACCGGCGACCACCTGCAGAGTTAGCCGTGATATGTTATACGGCGTGATTATAATTCTCGCTCTGTTTTCATTACGTTCGACCGGCTTCCTACGTAATAGCGTATTTATCGCACTCGCGGTGTATATACGGTAACTGGCGAGCACTTGAAAATTGGTTGAAAATTGGCCTCCCGACTGCTCTAGTAAATCATTCGGATACGCGAAGCGGTTGAGTTCTCTTGAAATTCAACTATGGGAAATTAATGTACCTATACGTTTTTAAAAAAATTATGACGACTGTAATGTAATAATTTTTAAAGTTTGATGAAACCTATTATGCCAATATTAAATATTTAAATTACATAATTGTATGTACTTAAATATTTAAGTAGGTAGGTATAACTATTAACTATTACTACTGTACAAGACGTTATTGTCAAGACTCTAGACGTATATTTGTTTCGTATTATATTTTTAGAAGCAAAACAAATCAATAGAGAATAGTAATCTAATATATACCTACATAATATATAGTTGCTATATACTATAATTTGGGTTGATATATTTAAGAGGATGTTTTACTATTTGTTTTTTCTCTCTGGCCCACTCGCAACATAGACAAAACGCATTTATGCAGAATCATTTTTTCTATGTTTTTAAGTAATCTTAGAGTAAAACCACCCATTACAAAAAAGATAGAGAATAATATTTTGGAGGGAATGACATATTTATTTGTCTAAATATTGTCTCAAACCAATTTAAACATAAATTAAATTTACAACAATTATTTGTTTATTTTGAAAGACGAATACAAAGTCAAATAATAATAAAATGTAAAATCGATATGACATTCCCTCAAAAATATTACTCTCTATCTCTTTTGTAATGGGTGATTTTACTCTAAGATTACTTAAAAACATATTTAATATTTAATGAATAGTTACATGGCGATAAAATATTTTGAAAATACATGCAACTATTTCACTTTTTACTTTTTTACAACCATGTTTATGTTAGTATTCCAACTATTCAAACTACAAAGTTATTTTACTGTAGCCCTGCAGGTATAATAAATTACAATACGGGAAGTTACTTAAACAATATAGGTATAATAATGTACATTGGGTTTTTTTTCAAAGATAATTTTTATATTGTAGTTTTTAAATGTTTTTTTTATACAGCTTTTACAAATTGTACCTTTGAAAGCTATGTTCCACCGAGATCATCTAAAGTCAGCTTTCGATCTCCGCAAAGTTTTTGGTGATAACATTACCGATCCTATCGATCAGGGTTGGTGTGGCGCGTCCTGGGCCATAAGTACTGCTCAAGTGACCACCGACCGTTTTGTTATAATGACCAAAGGACTGATGCGCGACGCTCTGTCACCGAAACACCTGTTGTCTTGTAATAATCTTGACCTACAACGAGGATGCCAAGGTGGCCATTTGACCAGTGCTTGGAATTGGGTTAGGACGTTTGGGTGAGTAGAAATAAATGTTTACGATTCGACCATGCATATATATTTATTTGTTTCAAATCTTGTACAGACTCGTCACAGATGAATGTTACCCGTATGATGGTCGGGCAACAGGTTGTGCGGTGTCCAATCAGAGAAGTAACAATAACTTAATAGTGTCGTGTCCGCGTTCCGCCAAAACTTCGCCACTTAGACGAGTTGGTCTGATGTACAGAGTGGCTACAGAAGAGGGTATTATGCATGAGATCATGAATTGGGGATCAGTCCAAGGTGTGTAATGTAATTTATTGTACCTACCATTATTAGTGACAATGTTATTTTTTATATTTTTAATTATTTTACCGAAAACCGAAGCATTCAAACCCTTACTAGAACTCGTATGTATCTGCGACTTGTGTATAAATAAAATTAACAGTAATACCATTATTTTTATGTTTATTTAGCCATGATGAAAGTGTCCAAAGAATTTTTCATGTATGAATCAGGCGTGTACAAGTGTTCAAGATTGGATTTGGGATCAAAAACAGGATATCATACTGTAAGGATTGTTGGTTGGGGTGAAGAGCAACAGAATGGCAAAACAGTAAAATATTGGGTAGGTACATAATATTATATATTATTTATATACGACGAACTTGCCGTAACTTGAAAATATTGCCCTCTAGTAATAATATTTTTGTTTTATTTTTATAAAAAATGTAATGCCATGAAACAAAAATGTACCGAAAAAACAATTGCATTGCTTTAGAAAAAAATCACATTACAAAAAATACAAAAATATGGCAACTAGCAATAATGTGTTACCAGTAAGAGTTTTCCTTGTTGTTACTCTATAGATCGTTTCAAACTCGTGGGGACTTTGGTGGGGTGAAAGCGGATACTTCCGGATACTGAAAGGAACCAACGAGTGTCAGATCGAAGACTTCGTTGTAGCTGCGATGGCGGACATCGGAAGTTTATGTAACATATCGGAAAAGTCGTTCAGAGAAAATGCTTCATACACATTGAACGGCACAAAAATCGATATTTCTTAAGCTTAGGTCTATATATAAAATGTTTGAGAATACGCTGTAGTTAAATCAGCTGATCCAGCAAACAAAAAATTAATGGAATAAAAATTATTCACAAATTATTGTGCACCTATAATAATGTATTTTATGTTTTTTCATAAAAAAAAAAAATGTACATCTATGATATTGTTTTTTTAAGTTTCATTTATACCTATACTGTATTAATTAATCTGTAGAGTATGATAGTTATCATATATTATATTAGTTTTCTCTATAGGTACCGAATACCTATGGTATACTCGATACTGGTATCAATCTAGACTTGTTTAAATGTTGTTAATTCGAGTTGCTTTAGTAATTCAGTATTTTAAACATTTGATATTTAAAAAAGAAAACAAATAGGTAAACTATTTAGAGATATTGTGTAAAAGACTCGTTTGGACGAATTACCCTTTTGCAGGCCTAATAAAAACAATGTGTTTGGGCGAGTTCTTTATATTTGGTTTGAGCGAATAAAATTACAATACAAAATATAAAAGATAAAATATAAAGATTAAAATCAAATATATGTTGTAATATATTGTATATAACATTATAATATATCAACCTAAACATAATAATTATTAGGTATGGCACGAATATCAGTATTGCTGGAGCGTAATAGAAACGTGAACTCTCGTCAGTGTTAATGTCAGTGATTAGATGTAATGTTCAAAATATGGATTGAAAATATTTTCACTAAAAAACGAAATAAACGATACATTTCGATTGAAAATTATAATTTTAGGGAATACACTTAAAAAACGCGACTTTTCGTTAACTCGTGTAATTCACAGTCAGTCCCAAGTCTATCGAAATGAGAGGTTTGATAAAATACTACCCAAACGCTTCACTGGATATTAAAAAAATGTTGCCCAAACACGTTACAATGTTTTAAAATCACTCTCCCAAAAGCATTATGCTAAATTGCCCTAACACATTGACATTTTTACAAGCTCACCCTACAACGCAAACGGCCTGTGTAAAAAGATTCAAATGGTTCACCCATCGATTATCCTGCAGCAAAAGGGCTTTAAATGGTGTGCTTTATTCCGTGTTTTCTTATTTCCGAGACCATAAAGACAATTGTTTTATCATTTCCCGGTGTGTCAATCTGATGCTGAACTATGTTAGCTGAATTTTACCTTGAATTAGAGCGAAAACCCCTCTATATATAGTAGTTTCTGACGTGGGCAGGTCCGATGTGTAGATATAGTGAACAGGAAACATATATAAAGACCTTAAGTACCTATATAATATTATTGAACTTTTTGTTTTGGCAACAAAGTGCAGAATCAGCCGAAAAGGGGAGGGTACGACGCCTTTGGTCGAAGACGGTCTCGCCCCACCCCACGTATGTACGATATCGAATAGAATCGCATCTTCTACAACTTTACTGCTGCAGGTTATGCTGGCAGCTAGTGGCAGCTAGTGGTGTTAAAAATAGGTGGTGCACAAAATAATAACTAACAAGCATTGACTACGATGTAACACGGTTTTACTGGTTTAAATTAATAATGTATCTTATTAATAATATCATGTATCATGACTTAATTATAACAATAATAAAATATAGATGTACGCGTCTATTATGAAATATTATGGACCATCGGATACAAAAATCAGACTACAAATGGATAAACCTCAAAATTAATCGTGTATAACGTTTTTTTTTAATTCGGCTCACAGTAGTAACTGCGCACCGAGTTGCATTGTATTTGGCGATCCCCCCACTCGTCAACCGTACTTATTTTAACTATTTTATACGGGCATGTGGTGCTGTCACAGTGTTTCTCACCGATTGGTGTGTACATTTTGCATGACTGTTTTTACTTTAGGAGCAATAATATGTTCACTAGTCGCGTGAATCACGACATAATAGTTCTTTACCGAAAAAATATTGTTGAATATATTTTTTTTTAATAGCAGACTGATATTTTTAAAAAAAAATTTACAACGGTTGAGTTTTAAAAAATTAAAAAATATTATTTTGATAAAATGGCACGTGGTGCTCTTGCACCTGCGCACCTACGCACGAGCCGCCACTGGCTGGAAAGGTACGAACGTGGCTTTTCATCTGGGAAAAAATAAAAACACGTTGGCCGCGAGGTGTTTAAAAATTTAAATCAGGTCCGAAGTCGTACCTAAACGTACTAAACCTATTATATATTGCCACAATAGATTATACAATATTATATTATAATATATTGTATTATGATAATATTATATTATAATGATTGCGCGCATAAAAACACAATGTGATATATTATATACTGCAGTATACATAATATTATTATAATGTTAATAATAATATTATTATACGCGTTGCTCGCGGTCGGTGGAAATAAGAATAACAAAAAGCGTGAAAAAAAAATTGCGAATAATTCGTAACCTTATTATAATATCCACCTATTGTGGATCTCGCGTATTATGCGTTTATTATTATTGTAATATGAGCATTTGCAGTATCGTTGTTAAATCGCAATACCTAGGCCGCCGCGGGCGTCCGTCTCCTCGACGTTTATTTATTGTAAATTATAAATTATAATATATCTTATACATTATTGTATATTATAACTTCAGCGGTAGTATCGCTATAGTATCATGCGAGTAGATGTCGGCGCACATATTTTTTTATGTGTAATAATAATAATAATAATAATAATATATTACAACGATAAATAATAATATTGTTCTGTGTTATTCGTAGGTATTGTTGTTTGGTTTTCAGCGATTTATTATTGCGTCTGGTACATTATCATATACGACGACAAACGCTTTCTCCGCGGGCCGATGAATAGCTTAACCTCCGCGGTAGTCAATAAAGTACAAAAATATTGTACAATTATAATATACACGCGGGGTGATTTACCGAGCATTCCGACACACATTTTTTTATAATATTGTATATTATATAGTTATTCAAAATCTGATTTATGGAATTTTTAAATATACTCAAAGAACGTATTTTTGAATGTTCAAGATTTTATGTGTACCACTCGAGGAATGTCCTGTGGCGAGTCAGACCTCATAGAAAACTTTAGGACTAATAGTGACATGATGAAAAAAAAAAACAAAACATATCATGGTAAAATCAATATATAATTCATTACTCTGCTAGGAATCTAAAATATTGAAATAAATAATAATGTACAGAGAACAAAATTGATCTAAAATATTAGAGGAAGGTACTTTAAAGGAAGGTACTTTTAAATGGCCAACTACTGCCTCACAGGCCCCATAAATAAATGTTATGTAGATGTCCCCGTTACAAGTGCTTGGTCCCGGTTACAGGTACTTGGTCCCCGTTATTGGCCTAATAAGCACTTTATGTCTTTATAGTTTATACATTGTTTTTTTTGATAGATTTTTCGATTAGTAGAGTGGTGTTACCATTCCAGAGCATCTATTTGCTGCACTTACCTTCTTTGTACTTCATCATGTCCACCATTTGGTTGTATACATACATTTCTGCTCCAAGGTTCTACTTAAACGTTTCCACTCTTTCAAATCTCATTAGTCTTATTCCTAAAATCCTATCAACATTTTATTAGGAATTGATAAAAAAAAAAACATATGATATACCTAAATTTCAAGTGTCTATGGTTATTGATTTTTGAATTACAACAAAATAAGAAAATAGCTACTTGAGAAATTAAGTAGATATCCAACGTTGTAAAAAAAAAGCTACAATAAAATATTTATTATAGATTCAATTATCATATACTTATTTGTCTTTGTCATTTGTCTCCGTCACTATATGTCTCGCACCAATCCTTTCACATGAAAAATGAAAAGAGTGTCTGTGAAATTTTTTTTGAAAAAAGTCACAAGTCCGAAAATATTACCTCTATAGAAAATTCGCTCGGCACGAAAAAGGCAACTCTCGAAAATTTCCACTGCCAAGCGGAAAGATCTGGATGCCCTATAAGATTGAACACATTGCGCCGAGTCAGCACGTCAGCAGCGTTACAGCGAAAAGGGTAACGATTGAAAAATTTCACTGCCCAAGCGGAAAAGTCTGAACGCAGCATAAGATGTTTTCACGTCAAAAAAACACACATCTGCATTGTATAAAATCAATTCATCACTCCACTCAGAATCTAATACTGTTACAGACCATGATTACTATAATACAATAGCATTGATTGTAAATACCATATTTAGTGTTTATATTCAATGATAGTGGGTAACACGATTATGTTTTGCGCAACTCTCGTGTGACTTTGGTTGATGGCTCAGTGAACACGAAGGCGCCTTGTTGCATAATATAATATTGCGATATTCCACGGAACACTCAAGTCCAGGTGCGTTATTTTTTACATGGTATTATATTTACGCGACGATCATCGGTCCACCTAAGTCTTGTTAATGTCAACATATTGCCATTACATTACGTGCACTACGTATCTTCTCGAGTCCGCAAAGCGCATTCTATAGCTCTTTAACATGACGTTGCGCAAATGCAAACCGCATTTGCAGTGCGCCGTGCGGGTATAATAATATTATACAAATGCATTTTTCAGATGCAAGTACGGCTATAGTGCCTACACATCTTGTATTTCCATAGTTAAAACACGACGGTCGTTGCCGTCAATCAAATAATTCTTATAAAATAAATGTATCTATACTCGTGTTACGCGCCCGCTCCCGTTTGGAGGTTAGACGATTTGATGAATTTTTTACAAAACTATAAGCGCGGTATACGTGTTCGTGCCCATATAATACAATATTATGTTACAATATTAAATATAGGCAAACACAAACTCGAAAAAATCCCACCCACGCACATATTTTTACGGTATAATATTGTAATAACCTGTTGCAGTGATCAACGGTTCCAGTATAATTGTTGCCTATAGCCACCTGTAGCTTCCGAACGCCACCGGCCGCTGTATATTATGTTGATAATGACGTAATATTGTATCACGTTCGATCCGTTTCTGCAACAGTTTCGCGCAGTTATTACAACGTCGGCATTTTCGTATTCGTCTACAAATTTATCATAATATCATCTCTACGATTTAACGACAAGGCGTACAACCATATTTACGGTCCACAACACGTTTTTTCGTGCAAAATATTTGTACGCGTTTAACCAAAAAATATTATGTCTATGACATCGGAAATGATTGATCGTCTAGATTTGTGATGTTTTTTGTTTCGTTTTGTCTTTTTGATAATCAAAATTTGATTTATATTATAAAAAGA
>WHPZ01579301.1:0-12767 GCA_016617965.1 Macrosiphum rosae | reverse complement strand
CTGATTTAATAAAAAAAAGTACTATTCGCCAGGGGCCCACTTTTGTTTAATATCCGTGGGCCCAGGGCCATGGCCCCTCCTGGCCCCCCCCTTAATCCGGGCTTGCGTGGAACCTTGTGCAGGTGTTATACATCGTTGTAAAATCAATACATTCATCGTTCCACTCAGAAATTCAGAATCTAAAAAAAGTTTTCAGTTAAAAACCATGAAGATGTAATATAAGCTACCTCTTAATATTTATTTGTCTATAATTATTCAAACAATTTAAACAAATTTTACTCTTTTATTGTCCAGAATTCATTTACCTCATAATTGCAATAGGTATACGTCAGTATTGAGTTATAAGTGAATAACAATAATTATTGAATAATTTATGATACTCGTAACCGTGGTAACGTTTTAAATCGCGTTCAGCAGACAAGAAGCTGAGGTCAGAGCGTCGTTATTATTATTTACTCATAATTCAATTTGTGCAATTCACCCCACCCCGAGTTATTATAATAATAATTTATGTACTTTGTGATGGGACATCCGACATAATACGTAATCAAGCTTGTATAATATATAGGTATATGTTTATGTGAATGTTCACTGTTTTTTAAATTCGTGTTTTTTTTATTAGTTAACCCGCGGAAACTCAGGCCGTTTTGTGGTTTTTAAACTGTGGGGAAGGAACAGTCGTGTGTGTAAACACTTGTGTGTAGTTTTGGCAGATTTTTATGTGGGCACCCGTGGTAGGTATCTGCCATGCCCAGGTGGGGGGATGGCGGCACTTGTTCTCCGGACACCGTGACTTGCCCGAAGAAAAATGCCGTCCGTGAACCGAGGTTTGAACCAGCGACGGTGTGCGTCACAACCGACGCCTTAGTCCGCTTGGCCACTCCGTCGCCCTGGCCCCTGTTATTATTTATAGATTACAATAATTACATATATGTTTATAGTTTATATTTTGTTTTAATTATAACTATGTTGTATAGATATTGAAGAGTTTCTAAAAGAGGTTCTCCACAAATATTATCACTGAACATAGAAGAAACATGAACTTAGAAGACTTGTAAGTAATCTAATATACATTAGTCCAAAGTGGAAACTATAGCTAACTAAACGCATTTCGATGATTTAAATATTTCTCTTAGGACCAATATAAAATAACATTTCTTCATATTATAGATATTAATACTAGGATAATAGTTCCTACTGGGTTGTAGCCAAAATTACTATTGATTTACATCGAATAAATATGAAATAATAATATAATGAACAAAAAAAAAAAAAAACTCTTACTATTTTAAAACAAATCAATTCCTCGTAATCGAACGTACGAGGCCAGAGGGAGCTGCTACTATATATACCTACCTATAACGAGCATTAAGTATGTTATTAATTACCAGTGTCAGATTTGTATTACCTGTTTTATTAGCATATTATAAAAAATACCATCGTATTTTTTCTTTCAAATAATTTCAAAACATATATGTTGTTTATTAAATGGTTTTATGATATAATCTGTAGATATACAGCTTCAGGTATAACGTGTAAACGTCCAGTACAGGTATATCGTTGATGTTAGTAAGTTTAAAACCAACGTTGTGATAACCAGCAGAATGTAGGTATAGGTAATCATTAATTGTTCGACGGACGTTCACGTTAAACAACAAATAATTTTGTTCATGATTTAGATAATAGGTACTCTCGTATTATATAAAAATATAAATTTTTCGAACTGTTGAAATCAGCTGCGGCATGTGGACCCGATGGACGTTTCTCTTTGAGCATTATGTAAGTAGCATTATATTTGTATAGGTTGGTAATATCATAATACAAATTTGATTTGTTGTTTAGAAATGTTCATTTTTATTTTGAAACACTGCAGGCGTAGTATGCATCGACCCAAACTGAAGAGTAAAAATATTTATTTGTAATTTTAACGAATTATTCATATTAATTCAAAAAGAAATATTTTTTTTATTTTATCGGAAGTTTGATGGTGCCGCCAATGTAAAATTATAAATTTCTGTGGATGTTTTCACTGAATATTGTAACACTTAGTTTTTTTTTTTTTTTTACTCGTTTTACTTAATAGTGAAATATTATCCGAACACTCGTAAAACTAAATAATATTGTTTATAGTTGTGTGACCCGGTCATGGAGTTTAGTCCCTCTATAGTTGATACTTTTGATGGGTACTTTTGAATTTTATCTGTCGAAAAAATGTATGGAAGTGAAATATGTATCTGTCGTTTCGAAAACGCTAAAATATGGTTTCTTATTTGTCAGATGAAGGCGGGGCACCAGAACTGCAGCCAGATGACCGTGATTGCTGTTGCAGCGATGGTCGTGACATTAGCGTGTTCCTTGAAAATCGTGGTGGCTGACGAAACCATCGCCGACGACTTGGCCGGGGATTACTGCGCAAATGTTGGATGCTGCGGTGAGAGGCAAGACGATGTTTGCTCCGCACCGATATTGGGCACGAGGTGCTACTGCGACGATTTCTGCTACCTCAACCGCACCGGGTCCGATGACTGTTGTCCCGACTTCATGTCGGTCTGCAAAGGAGTGGAAGCACTCCCGCCTGAACCTCTGAAAAACCCTAAACGTGAGTGGCTTTTGCCTTAAGAAGATTTCAGCCCATTATTTTTTACACTCTGCAGACCCACGTGTAACTAATATAGACATTTTTCAATAAGCATTGTGTAACTATCTTTAGTATTAGAGATAATTTACCGATGTAGAGGAGAGGTGGGTAAAATGGGGACCCTAAAGGAAAAGAGCTCCCATCCTTTAAACTATTAAACTTAAAGAACTTTTCTAAACCAAAAAACATTCTCTTATACGTTCACTAAACATCTAGGTTTTTAAATAGTTTAATCCTTTGATAGTTTTTTTGTTTTTTAATTGTTTTAAAAATTTTAGGTTTGCCCCATTTTAGCCGTATGGTAAGTAAAAATGGGGAATGATTAAAAATGTCATGAAAATTAATATTTCTTCTCATTATATATTATTTTATTTATTTAGACAACTAAACAAAACACATTTGTATAAAAATGAATTAAAATAAAAATATTTCAAGTTTTTAAGTTTATGGGAGAATGTAACTCTGGCTAAAATGGGGTACCTCATTTTAAACAAAACTATAAAGTCACACAAAATAATTTTTTTTCAATTGTTGATTTAACTCTTATACTTGGAGTTTCTTTAAAAACAAAGTTGATAAAGTACTAAATAAATAATAATAATTAGCTGTTCAAAATATCCGAAAGGAGAACATAAAAACGTGACTCTCTAACAGTAAAATAATTTTCAAAAAGTTTGAAAAAAAATTTTGTTAAAACCGAAAATTATTTTTTGTGATAAAAATATTTGGTTAATAACAAATATTTAAACATAACATGCTTTGATAAGCTTTATATTGATAAATTATGTTCTTAACTTTAAGTTTGATGATAAGTCGTAAGGTTGGTTCTGCTGAACTCTAATTTTGTTCCGCTGCATCTTAACGACCTTGGAGATTGTTGATCAAAAGCAAATCTACAAAATCGTCAAACATAGATATTTTTATTTAACGTGTTGTAAGTTTGTAACTATATAATGCGATTGACTAAGGGATATTGTTTAAATGTTTAATAATATAGGTTCCTAAATATATATCAAACAACATACAGGTACCTATTCGCTAATATTGACGTTGATAACATTGTTTTAAACTAAATTCATTAAGAGTACTAAAATAAATTACATAAAATACTGAGCACACGGTATCCAAATCTGGGGAATCCAAATCTTAAGCCAAATCGTTCAACTTTCGCCCAAAGGAGCATTTGAAATGCGAAAATTCCTCTCTAATTATTCCAGGAAATCCCACTGGAAGGCTAAAAATAAATTGACTAAGAGACTCCTTAACCATCAATAATTAGCAATTTATGACGCTCGTTGTTATGTCAAATATTTCAGCTAAAATCATATTTTTTACTATTGTATTTTTTCCAGTACAATATTATACTGAAAAACCGAATTGTATTCTTGGAGAAGTGATGAATATAAATTGTAATGAATGGTGAGTTTATTTTTATATATTATATATATATTACCTATCTACGATGTTCACTAACATTTAGTTAGAAAAACATAGAAAAAGATAGAAATGTTTTCAAAAAAATTTTTTTGAATAACAAAACATACAATGTGACAATTACACATATGTCTCAAAGTATTTTCTGTATGGGTATAATTATTTATTGTAGCCGATGCCAAAAAATCGACGAAACCCCGACGTTGATATGTAACCACAGCGAATGTCTTATCGATCCGTCACTCTTGGACGCGATTAAGAACCAAAGTCGTCAATTTGGATGGTCTGCCAAAAATTACAGTGAATTTTGGGGCAGAACATATGACGACGGACTTAAATGGCGGCTAGGTACACTGCAACCACCGGAAAAGGTGTGTGGAACATCGATATTCGTATATAAAAAACTTTATCGTGTTTGTACGTCATCACGGTTGAATGACCTAACATGATGTTTAAGTAGATACATACTTATGTAATAACTAATAAGTAATAACCTATAACTGCGTTTTCTATGGTAGGTACCTTTAATCCGCGCCACGAGAGAACGCAACCGCTCACCGAAAAAATAGTGTCGAAAACTGGTCTACCGGTCACCGGCGACCACCTGCAGAGTTAGCCGTGATATGTTATACGGCGTGATTATAATTCTCGCTCTGTTTTCATTACGTTCGACCGGCTTCCTACGTAATAGCGTATTTATCGCACTCGCGGTGTATATACGGTAACTGGCGAGCACTTGAAAATTGGTTGAAAATTGGCCTCCCGACTGCTCTAGTAAATCATTCGGATACGCGAAGCGGTTGAGTTCTCTTGAAATTCAACTATGGGAAATTAATGTACCTATACGTTTTTAAAAAAATTATGACGACTGTAATGTAATAATTTTTAAAGTTTGATGAAACCTATTATGCCAATATTAAATATTTAAATTACATAATTGTATGTACTTAAATATTTAAGTAGGTAGGTATAACTATTAACTATTACTACTGTACAAGACGTTATTGTCAAGACTCTAGACGTATATTTGTTTCGTATTATATTTTTAGAAGCAAAACAAATCAATAGAGAATAGTAATCTAATATATACCTACATAATATATAGTTGCTATATACTATAATTTGGGTTGATATATTTAAGAGGATGTTTTACTATTTGTTTTTTCTCTCTGGCCCACTCGCAACATAGACAAAACGCATTTATGCAGAATCATTTTTTCTATGTTTTTAAGTAATCTTAGAGTAAAACCACCCATTACAAAAAAGATAGAGAATAATATTTTGGAGGGAATGACATATTTATTTGTCTAAATATTGTCTCAAACCAATTTAAACATAAATTAAATTTACAACAATTATTTGTTTATTTTGAAAGACGAATACAAAGTCAAATAATAATAAAATGTAAAATCGATATGACATTCCCTCAAAAATATTACTCTCTATCTCTTTTGTAATGGGTGATTTTACTCTAAGATTACTTAAAAACATATTTAATATTTAATGAATAGTTACATGGCGATAAAATATTTTGAAAATACATGCAACTATTTCACTTTTTACTTTTTTACAACCATGTTTATGTTAGTATTCCAACTATTCAAACTACAAAGTTATTTTACTGTAGCCCTGCAGGTATAATAAATTACAATACGGGAAGTTACTTAAACAATATAGGTATAATAATGTACATTGGGTTTTTTTTCAAAGATAATTTTTATATTGTAGTTTTTAAATGTTTTTTTTATACAGCTTTTACAAATTGTACCTTTGAAAGCTATGTTCCACCGAGATCATCTAAAGTCAGCTTTCGATCTCCGCAAAGTTTTTGGTGATAACATTACCGATCCTATCGATCAGGGTTGGTGTGGCGCGTCCTGGGCCATAAGTACTGCTCAAGTGACCACCGACCGTTTTGTTATAATGACCAAAGGACTGATGCGCGACGCTCTGTCACCGAAACACCTGTTGTCTTGTAATAATCTTGACCTACAACGAGGATGCCAAGGTGGCCATTTGACCAGTGCTTGGAATTGGGTTAGGACGTTTGGGTGAGTAGAAATAAATGTTTACGATTCGACCATGCATATATATTTATTTGTTTCAAATCTTGTACAGACTCGTCACAGATGAATGTTACCCGTATGATGGTCGGGCAACAGGTTGTGCGGTGTCCAATCAGAGAAGTAACAATAACTTAATAGTGTCGTGTCCGCGTTCCGCCAAAACTTCGCCACTTAGACGAGTTGGTCTGATGTACAGAGTGGCTACAGAAGAGGGTATTATGCATGAGATCATGAATTGGGGATCAGTCCAAGGTGTGTAATGTAATTTATTGTACCTACCATTATTAGTGACAATGTTATTTTTTATATTTTTAATTATTTTACCGAAAACCGAAGCATTCAAACCCTTACTAGAACTCGTATGTATCTGCGACTTGTGTATAAATAAAATTAACAGTAATACCATTATTTTTATGTTTATTTAGCCATGATGAAAGTGTCCAAAGAATTTTTCATGTATGAATCAGGCGTGTACAAGTGTTCAAGATTGGATTTGGGATCAAAAACAGGATATCATACTGTAAGGATTGTTGGTTGGGGTGAAGAGCAACAGAATGGCAAAACAGTAAAATATTGGGTAGGTACATAATATTATATATTATTTATATACGACGAACTTGCCGTAACTTGAAAATATTGCCCTCTAGTAATAATATTTTTGTTTTATTTTTATAAAAAATGTAATGCCATGAAACAAAAATGTACCGAAAAAACAATTGCATTGCTTTAGAAAAAAATCACATTACAAAAAATACAAAAATATGGCAACTAGCAATAATGTGTTACCAGTAAGAGTTTTCCTTGTTGTTACTCTATAGATCGTTTCAAACTCGTGGGGACTTTGGTGGGGTGAAAGCGGATACTTCCGGATACTGAAAGGAACCAACGAGTGTCAGATCGAAGACTTCGTTGTAGCTGCGATGGCGGACATCGGAAGTTTATGTAACATATCGGAAAAGTCGTTCAGAGAAAATGCTTCATACACATTGAACGGCACAAAAATCGATATTTCTTAAGCTTAGGTCTATATATAAAATGTTTGAGAATACGCTGTAGTTAAATCAGCTGATCCAGCAAACAAAAAATTAATGGAATAAAAATTATTCACAAATTATTGTGCACCTATAATAATGTATTTTATGTTTTTTCATAAAAAAAAAAAATGTACATCTATGATATTGTTTTTTTAAGTTTCATTTATACCTATACTGTATTAATTAATCTGTAGAGTATGATAGTTATCATATATTATATTAGTTTTCTCTATAGGTACCGAATACCTATGGTATACTCGATACTGGTATCAATCTAGACTTGTTTAAATGTTGTTAATTCGAGTTGCTTTAGTAATTCAGTATTTTAAACATTTGATATTTAAAAAAGAAAACAAATAGGTAAACTATTTAGAGATATTGTGTAAAAGACTCGTTTGGACGAATTACCCTTTTGCAGGCCTAATAAAAACAATGTGTTTGGGCGAGTTCTTTATATTTGGTTTGAGCGAATAAAATTACAATACAAAATATAAAAGATAAAATATAAAGATTAAAATCAAATATATGTTGTAATATATTGTATATAACATTATAATATATCAACCTAAACATAATAATTATTAGGTATGGCACGAATATCAGTATTGCTGGAGCGTAATAGAAACGTGAACTCTCGTCAGTGTTAATGTCAGTGATTAGATGTAATGTTCAAAATATGGATTGAAAATATTTTCACTAAAAAACGAAATAAACGATACATTTCGATTGAAAATTATAATTTTAGGGAATACACTTAAAAAACGCGACTTTTCGTTAACTCGTGTAATTCACAGTCAGTCCCAAGTCTATCGAAATGAGAGGTTTGATAAAATACTACCCAAACGCTTCACTGGATATTAAAAAAATGTTGCCCAAACACGTTACAATGTTTTAAAATCACTCTCCCAAAAGCATTATGCTAAATTGCCCTAACACATTGACATTTTTACAAGCTCACCCTACAACGCAAACGGCCTGTGTAAAAAGATTCAAATGGTTCACCCATCGATTATCCTGCAGCAAAAGGGCTTTAAATGGTGTGCTTTATTCCGTGTTTTCTTATTTCCGAGACCATAAAGACAATTGTTTTATCATTTCCCGGTGTGTCAATCTGATGCTGAACTATGTTAGCTGAATTTTACCTTGAATTAGAGCGAAAACCCCTCTATATATAGTAGTTTCTGACGTGGGCAGGTCCGATGTGTAGATATAGTGAACAGGAAACATATATAAAGACCTTAAGTACCTATATAATATTATTGAACTTTTTGTTTTGGCAACAAAGTGCAGAATCAGCCGAAAAGGGGAGGGTACGACGCCTTTGGTCGAAGACGGTCTCGCCCCACCCCACGTATGTACGATATCGAATAGAATCGCATCTTCTACAACTTTACTGCTGCAGGTTATGCTGGCAGCTAGTGGCAGCTAGTGGTGTTAAAAATAGGTGGTGCACAAAATAATAACTAACAAGCATTGACTACGATGTAACACGGTTTTACTGGTTTAAATTAATAATGTATCTTATTAATAATATCATGTATCATGACTTAATTATAACAATAATAAAATATAGATGTACGCGTCTATTATGAAATATTATGGACCATCGGATACAAAAATCAGACTACAAATGGATAAACCTCAAAATTAATCGTGTATAACGTTTTTTTTTAATTCGGCTCACAGTAGTAACTGCGCACCGAGTTGCATTGTATTTGGCGATCCCCCCACTCGTCAACCGTACTTATTTTAACTATTTTATACGGGCATGTGGTGCTGTCACAGTGTTTCTCACCGATTGGTGTGTACATTTTGCATGACTGTTTTTACTTTAGGAGCAATAATATGTTCACTAGTCGCGTGAATCACGACATAATAGTTCTTTACCGAAAAAATATTGTTGAATATATTTTTTTTTAATAGCAGACTGATATTTTTAAAAAAAAATTTACAACGGTTGAGTTTTAAAAAATTAAAAAATATTATTTTGATAAAATGGCACGTGGTGCTCTTGCACCTGCGCACCTACGCACGAGCCGCCACTGGCTGGAAAGGTACGAACGTGGCTTTTCATCTGGGAAAAAATAAAAACACGTTGGCCGCGAGGTGTTTAAAAATTTAAATCAGGTCCGAAGTCGTACCTAAACGTACTAAACCTATTATATATTGCCACAATAGATTATACAATATTATATTATAATATATTGTATTATGATAATATTATATTATAATGATTGCGCGCATAAAAACACAATGTGATATATTATATACTGCAGTATACATAATATTATTATAATGTTAATAATAATATTATTATACGCGTTGCTCGCGGTCGGTGGAAATAAGAATAACAAAAAGCGTGAAAAAAAAATTGCGAATAATTCGTAACCTTATTATAATATCCACCTATTGTGGATCTCGCGTATTATGCGTTTATTATTATTGTAATATGAGCATTTGCAGTATCGTTGTTAAATCGCAATACCTAGGCCGCCGCGGGCGTCCGTCTCCTCGACGTTTATTTATTGTAAATTATAAATTATAATATATCTTATACATTATTGTATATTATAACTTCAGCGGTAGTATCGCTATAGTATCATGCGAGTAGATGTCGGCGCACATATTTTTTTATGTGTAATAATAATAATAATAATAATAATATATTACAACGATAAATAATAATATTGTTCTGTGTTATTCGTAGGTATTGTTGTTTGGTTTTCAGCGATTTATTATTGCGTCTGGTACATTATCATATACGACGACAAACGCTTTCTCCGCGGGCCGATGAATAGCTTAACCTCCGCGGTAGTCAATAAAGTACAAAAATATTGTACAATTATAATATACACGCGGGGTGATTTACCGAGCATTCCGACACACATTTTTTTATAATATTATATATTATATACTTATTCAAAATCTGATTTATGGAATTTTTAAATATACCTACTCAAAGAACGTATTTTTGAATGTTCAAGATTTTATGTACACCACTCGAGGAATGTCTTGTGGCGAGTCAGACCTCATAGAAAACTTTAGGACATAATGAAAAAAAAAACAAAACATATCATGGTAAAATCAATATATAATTCATGACTCCGCTAGGAATCTAAAATATTGAAATAAATAATAATGTACAGAGAACAAAATAGATCTAAAATATTAGAGGAAGGTACTTTTAAATGAGAAATCTATAAATATTAGCTGATATGTTCCGATTTTATAAGATCTATACCTATATACCTAATGAATCCATGTGTAAATATTCAAACGTGAAAATAAGCATACATTTTTTTTTCTTTATTGGTTTTCTTTATTGGAACACGTGTGTTTGTGAAGCGAGGATTTGTTGCTTAAAACCCGGAAAGTCATCCATCCGGGAGCTAGCAAAGGCGGACATATTAGTGACTGTGGCCAACTACTGCCTCACAGGCCCCATAAATAAATTTTATGTAGATGTCCCCGTTACAAGTGCTTGGTCCCGGTTACAGGTACTTAGTCCCCGTTATTGGCCTAATAAGCACTTTATGTCTCTATAGTTCATACATTGTTTTTTTAAAATTTTTTTGATAGATTTTTCGATTGGTAGAGGGGTTTTACCATTCCAGAGCATCTATTTGCTGCACTTACCTTCTTTGTACTTCATCATGTCCACCATTTGGTTGTATACATACATTTCTACTCCAAGGTTCTACTTAAACGTTTCCACTCTTTCAAATCTCATTTGTCTTATTCCTAAAATCCTATCAACATTTTATTAGGAATTGATAAAAAAAAAAACATATGATATACCTAAATTTCAAGTGTCTATGGTTATTTATTTTTGAATTACAACAAAATAAGAAAATAGCTACTTGAGAAATTAAGTAGATATCCAACGTTGTGAAAATTTGAACTTCATATACTCTGATAAAAATTATCATTATTAGAATTTATCAGAAATTTACTTGGAACCATTGCGCAATAATTCGAAAAAGCTACAATCAAATATTTATTATATAGATTCAATTATCATATACTTATTTGTCTTTGTCATTTGTCTCCGTCATTATATGTCTCGCACCAATCCTTTCACATGAAAAATGGACAACAATAAATTATGGCCGAAAGCGCATTCTCAACCAACTCGCTGATTTAAAGAAAGATGATGCAGATAATAAACAAAAAAACGTGAGTGTCTGTGAAAATTTTTTGAAAAAAGTCACAAGTCCGAAAATATTACCTCTATAGAAAATTCGCTCGGCACGAAAAAGGTAACTCTCGAAAATTTCCACTGCCAAGCGGAAAGATCTGGACGCCCTATAAGATTGAACACATTGCGCCGAGTCAGCACGTCAGCAGCGTTACGCGAAAAGGGTAACGATTGGAAAATTTCCACTGCTCAAGCGGAAAAGTCTGAACGCCGCTAAGAGGTTTTCACGTCAAAAAAAACACACATCTGCATTGTATAAAATCAATAGATTCATCACTCCGCTCAGAATCTAATACTGTTACAGACCATGATTACCATAATACAATAGCATTGATTGTAAATTCCATATTTAGTGTTTATATTCAATGATAGTGGGTAACACGATTATGTTTTGCGCAACTCTCGTGTGACTTTGGTTGATGGCTCAGTGAACACGAAGGCGCCTTGTTGCATAATATAATATTGCGATATTCCACGGAACACTCAAGTCCAGGTGCGTTATTTTTTACATGGTATTATATTTACGCGACGATCATCGGTCCACCTAAGTCTTGTTAATGTCAACATATTGCCATTACATTACGTGCACTACGTATCTTCTCGAGTCCGCAAAGCGCATTCTATAGCTCTTTAACATGACGTTGCGCAAATGCAAACCGCATTTGCAGTGCGCCGTGCGGGTATAATAATATTATACAAATGCATTTTTCAGATGCAAGTACGGCTATAGTGCCTACACATCTTGTATTTCCATAGTTAAAACACGACGGTCGTTGCCGTCAATCAAATAATTCTTATAAAATAAATGTATCTATACTCGTGTTACGCGCCCGCTCCCGTTTGGAGGTTAGACGATTTGATGAATTTTTTACAAAACTATAAGCGCGGTATACGTGTTCGTGCCCATATAATACAATATTATGTTACAATATTAAATATAGGCAAACACAAACTCGAAAAAATCCCACCCACGCACATATTTTTACGGTATAATATTGTAATAACCTGTTGCAGTGATCAACGGTTCCAGTATAATTGTTGCCTATAGCCACCTGTAGCTTCCGAACGCCACCGGCCGCTGTATATTATGTTGATAATGACGTAATATTGTATCACGTTCGATCCGTTTCTGCAACAGTTTCGCGCAGTTATTACAACGTCGGCATTTTCGTATTCGTCTACAAATTTATCATAATATCATCTCTACGATTTAACGACAAGGCGTACAACCATATTTACGGTCCACAACACGTTTTTTCGTGCAAAATATTTGTACGCGTTTAACCAAAAAATATTATGTCTATGACATCGGAAATGATTGATCGTCTAGATTTGTGATGTTTTTTGTTTCGTTTTGTCTTTTTGATAATCAAAATTTGATTTATATTATAAAAAGA
>WHPZ01579298.1:0-14341 GCA_016617965.1 Macrosiphum rosae | reverse complement strand
TATGCAATATTTTGTAAAATGGACGCCGTCAAACATTTTAATAATAACAATATTATTATTATCAGACTGCGTCTTGAATAGGAATTTAGTCATACTCCGTTTGAACCCGAATTTTTCCAGAACCTCATACTCTCATGAACTATGATGTATTATAAATTCAAATATAATATAAGTTGATTTAAATCAATCTGACAGGCATTTTAGGTATGGCACTGTGGTGGGTGTATTTTGTACGGCTTTTTTAAAAGTACATGGTTTAGTATACACACAGACTGCACACTTAATCAAAGTACATTACAAGTATTAATTAAGTTTAAGATTACCTCAAATTATACCATGCAGACTCCTGACATATTGCAGTGTTAATTATTTTGGTCATCAGTTCCACGGTTGCGGTCGCAATTTTGTACTAATTTATTTGCTTTTAGAGGGGCGTGTTTAAATTTAAACATTTCAAACCATTACTATAATAAAAGAACCTGTAGGTACACTCGATTCCATCTCATAAGCTCTGCGGCCAGGATCTAATATGAGAATATGATTACACTAAATAATATTATTAACCGTACGACGCACGACGGTCGGAAACGTGTATTTTCATATTCCAACTCCGTGGTTTTTCCGGCACGACGTGATCTGGCTAGCGCGTTAGATTGCGTGCGTGGCCGTTTTTATATTATACGAAACCCTCTTCTTATACATCCTGTTCTACCCACCGGTGCGTCAGAGGTGGTGGTGGCGGCCGATCCTGGGCTGTTGTAATGTACTAATAAATTCGGCACTGGCGGGGAGGCGCAGCAGAGGGACTTACGCGTATAATAATACGAATTTCGGGCAGCCGGCGAACGGAAGGTGGAAGAGGTGACGTTTATTGGCCGAGTATACAAAAGTTATGGTCGAGAATTGTGAAGGACTGAGAGAGAGAGAGAGAGAGAGAGAGAGAGAGAGGGATGTTTATAGATGTGTAGAGAGAGCGAGAAGGAGAGAGACGCGTTGTCGCCGGTCGCAGCTATTATACCACGACGAGGGTCGGCGCGGCGGCAGGGTGCATTTTAGGGACGTGACGTGGGCAACAACGGTTGCAGTCGGCGGCAAATCAAGACGATTCCTAAGCAAGTCACCGTCGTCGTCTATATACGCGTCCCGCACCCCCGCAGTGTATATATACACTCGCTGAGTTCTATGTATACGCATATAATATGAGTGTATATATGTATATAAATGTATACGCGACTCGGAGACGACCATCGCGAGCACCCAGAACAGTATATATATATATGTGTGTGTATATACACGTTTCCAACGTAAACGGCACATTGGGCGAGTGGGAGGGAGGATAAACCCTTCACCCAACCGGCGCTGCTAGCACGCCGAAAGGATGTAATAATTTCGGATTAAACTTTAATTGAGCTCTCTCTCTCTCACTTTCTGCCACCACGCGGCCGCTTTCGTTCAGGCGACTGATGTACGTGTACATCGTACACACAAACATGTATATATACACCTATTATTATTATATATTATATTATATATAGGTACAAGCTCAACTACACGCGCGCGATATGTATAATATATAATAATACACAAAACACGTCTCGTTCCCTTTTATATTATACATTCTTATCACCGACGTATATTCGCTAGTGTATATATGTGTGTGTGCGTGCATTACGACTACATCTCTCCGCGTATAATACTGTCGTTCGTATGAAGCCGACGTCTTCCGTCGTAACCGTACATATAACAAATATACACCTATTATGTATGCATGTGTGTGTGTTTGTGTGTGTGTGTGTGTGGGACATAAATAAGCGACACTTGCTGTTTGACGGTTTTAATCGGGCCAGCGAATTTTCTACGTTAACCCTCACCTAACCAGACCTATACCTACATAATATAATCTATTATAACCTACACCGCGGTTCCGCAAACGTGTAACAATAATATGCCTTTCGGAAACAAGCCGGACCTAAATTGATCAGTTCTATCAGGATTTGTTACGTGTTAGGGGTCACCCTGTCAGTCATCGCAGAATCTGCTAGAGCAGAAACATCAAATAAGCGACGAGTCGACGGACACTTCAATCGAAACTAGGTTTTATAATCGTTATCGTACTGGACATTCGTAAAGTGCGCCGCCAGACGGTCGTCCAGACTGACGTTATCATTGATATTTAGACATCAATAATATGTACCACGTATATATATATACGTTGCAGACACACGCACACCCATACACCGGCAAACGGATTAAGTTAACCAATTCCGCGTAGTGTTATCTGATTCAAATTGTATATTATATATATATATATATACATATATTGGAGACATAAAGTTTGTTAAAAATACTTTGAGTGGGAGTATTCCGGTTTTTCTCAGGAGTATAGCTGCGGGAGAGTGAAAGAAAGGGTTTGGCTGTGTTTTTTAATTTCTCTGGAAGATTGTAGACAATTTATTGATATTGCAGTTTCGGGAGCTCGCTTTTAGTTTACTGTTATTGGAGCGGAGCCGTCGGGCGAGTGTACACACCACGACCACGCGCGAGTATACGAAAGACAGATGAAAAAAATAAATATATAATACAAGACGGGCATTGCGGCGGGAAGGAGAGAAAAGCCAGCTCTTCGAGCTTGTCGTTATAACACAACAGCCGAACGGCGGAAGAGGACTATATAATACAATAATATAATAATACATTGCGAGGGGTACAACATGTATACACTGTATCTGTGTTCAACAAAGAGAAGAAATATATATACGTGTATATGCTATTGTTTAATTGCATCACTGGCAAACGAGTCCCCCGGCGTAGGCAACACTTTTTAAAGATATGACTATAATAAAAATTCGCGGGTTTAGCGAGTCGGATGAGCTTGGTTGGGCTCGTTTTTCGAGCAAAAATAATTGTAACGACCGCAGGCACTGGGCTGATTAAGATAATAGCAGGGGCAAAAAGTTTACACCACTATATACCCCGTCATCCAACACACCCCCGCCACCTCCGCTGTCCGCNCCCCCCCACACACTCCCGACCATCACCCGCGAAATGATTGTTATAATTATTGTGCGCCGATAATCTCCGAAGAGGAACAACAGAGAGCAAACTCCTTAGTCCTTATATATATATACCCGTATAAGAGTATATAAGACCACAATCGTTAATTACCGCTAGCGGTTGTTAAATGGCGCATTAAATACATATAACCGTTCTTTAGGCCATGCTGTGGCGGTGCACTTTGCCAGAAAATTCTCGAAAAACAGCAAACGAAAAAACTAAATAATAAAAACGAACGCGTTTATTTATGGTTCACTAGTACGTTAATGTTGTCTACTTAACTACCGTGTTTAATACCGTGTCCGATGACGCGGCCTCGATGGGTGTGCAGCGTCGGGACTTGTGGTGTGCGTGCAGCGAGGGTGGGTAAGGAGCGTTGGCGTATAACACTCGAAAGAAACTTCCATCCCTTACTGCACCACCCAATAAACATTATTAGGTATATAATATTATTATGTGTTTACTGTTTATGCTGTATACGCAGTAAACCATAAAAACCTATACGTTCTCGGTCGCCCGTTCATGAGCGTGTCGTATTTATGATTCGATTAAAATATTGTTCACGGTGCATCATATTAAGATTTTAATCCGATCGAGGAGCGTAAAATAAACACCATTATTATAATACCCACGGTAGGCCATATAATGGTAGATTTCTATAATATTGTATATATCTATTGGCCTAAGGATGAAGTTTCACGTTCCCGAAACGTAGCGAGAGAACTATAGCGTTACTCCGTAACGAGCATCGGCTATGATATCATATTGTGTGCGATAATATAATATTATGAACATCGTCTAAATTATTATACTTTAATGTATTAAAATATCAAACCCCCGGATGTATTTTTGTCGTACCATTAATTTACAGTTTAGGATATTTTATAGTGTTGGTACTGCTGTAAAGGAATTGTTGGTCTAATGATCATTTAAACTATAATCGCTGCACATAACACAATATTGTAATGTCCTGTTGAAAAATGCATGGTGTATGCTGCAAGGGCATAAACTGGATGAAAAGTAAGCAAACGCCTACCTCGAAGTCTTCAATAGAATATTAGCACGTCACAACGATTATTGTATATGACAAAGGCGATCGATGATAATATACTGTTGAAGTTATAATAAGCACTGCAGTTTGCGATGGTTAAAATCTCTTACAGCATATACCTATGCGAGTACTTATAATGGACAATTGATTCCCTAATTTATTTTCAGAAAGATAACATAATATAAGAATTGATTACCTAACATATTATTCTTAATACATTAGAGACGTACCGACACTTAAATATATAAAATGTACACCGTAGGTTAACCTATATTTGGTAATAATTAGTAGTCAGAGTTTTGAAGTTTCAAAAATATTTGAACTAAGAAAATAATATAATATTGTCGGTGTCATTCAAGGAAAAAGTGTTTTACGTGATTACATTTTGCGTCAAGTTTTAAAATTCCGTTAAGTTGTCGATAACGGCGAGAACGGTGGACATTATGGGAGCACTGACGGAAAACTTGAACAAAGACTGAATTCGTTTTGTAATTAGGTGAATTTTAATTAAACATTCCTGAATGTATTGGGGGTGATGTGAATGACGTCCGAAACGATTGTCCGGAACGAAGTTCGACGGTTACGTAATTGAAAGTTTTCGGACAGACTGAGAAGCGTCGACTAGTCGTTACTTGGAACATGAGTCGGTTTGTATTGTTTTTATTAAATTATAAACATAAAATAGTTTTTTTTTTATGTACAAAGAAAAAATAAGTAAAATTGCATCAACGAATAAAATGTGCAAAGATAAAAGTTTTTAATTAAAATTTGTCTTGTGTCGTTATTGTATCGAATAATATAATCATTTCAAACAGTTTACGATCAATGAACATATGACACAAAATGAATTATGCTATATTTTATTCTCGTCGTTTTCGAAACAATAGATCCCACATTTTAAAATGTGTATGGCGCATAACAACACTCGATTTTATTGAAATTTTTTTAATTTAATATTGCAGCTGTGTTGTATCAAATTTGTGTTTGATTGTCATAATACTTAAAATATTATAATGTTAGTTCGAATAATAATTTATTGTACTGTTTAATATTTAAGACATTTTTTTTTCTCAGTAAGCAGTATAGCACTTTTCATTGAAAAATATATGTGTAAACCTCGTTTGAATTTCACCAATAAAATTGAGTATTATCATAATATACGTTATTATAAAGTGCATTATTTATTCGAGCGATAAACGAGTATAATGCATTTTTATTATATTGGCAGCTCTTCGAAAGCAATAGTTAATCCAGAAGCTATAAATACATCAGGTTTCTATATATATTTTGACACATATCTATTGGATTTCTGTAATTTTGGGGCTCAACGTCAACCACTAATGGTCGGTAAAGTATTATCGTAAAGATTACCGAGATAACTTTACAAGAATATCAACTGTACATGTATATATACGTAATATAATAACAAATCTTTAGTTATATACTTATATATAAATATAATACCAAACGGGAGACATTGTACGAAAATTCAAAATTTCACTCGACCAAACGTGAAGCATATGCGAAGACTTGTAACAAACCACTAACTGAAAAAAACCCCAAACCTATCCAAGGAGTTTTCATGACTTTATAGTATATATATATTATTATGTTTGTTACCGGTTGTACATTATTTTCAATTAAAACGGACTATTTCAATATAATATTTACAATTTAGTTTCCCGAGAATATAAAATTATAAAACATGGATTAAAATAGGATAACTACATTTATTGTTAAATAAATATTATATTTGTGTGATGCGATGAATTACATACCAATACAATTGAGCCTGTCAATTTTTTTTTTTTTGAATATAGAATATTATTGATAATTGACACAATTCACCTGTTCATCAGTGATTGAAAAAAAAAATCAAATAGCAAAGTGGGTACAAAGAAAGATTAACTTAATTTTTTTCTCTCAAAAATCTTATAAATAATAAACTTTTTATGCTATGCATTATATAATACCAAACCAAAAGTACGTTTTATATAATATTATGTTTTTTTTTTATAAATTTAATTATGTGCCTTAGGATCTCTTAAAATGATATTAATATGCTTGTTTTTGCGTCACTGAAGATTGTGAAGCTAATGAGTTTCTGTGGCCGAGTGTACGCTGTTTCTCCCTCAAAAACCCAGTTAAACACTAAAATCCCATAATTTTGTTTGTTTGTTTAATTTGTTTTTATTTTCGCGAAGGAAATGAGACATTTTTGTATAAAAAAAATTAAAAAATAAAGGTGGATTTGGGAATTCTGTGCGTGGGAAGGGGAGTGACAATCGCGAGTGGTAGGGCGAGTGACGTTTTTATTTCCTCGGCCGTATAATTAATTCCTTGTTCCGTGTCCGAAAAGTTGGCGGAGACGCGCGTAGCAAGAAACGGCGTACGTATTGGTCGTTTCAAAGTTGAAACGTCGCCATAAATTGTCGGCTTTATTTCGTCAACTTTCGTTCGTTAAAACTTTTTTCCCTCCGCCTAACCTCATCTCACCATTCCCTTCCAGATATTACATTTGCAACCGTCACTAAATTACTGGAAAACTTGTCCACAATTCAGAAAACGTCGTACCAAACCAACAACAAATTGAACGAATTTCGACAAAAAAATCACATATGCCTTGTTCTGTGTATATTTGTTTTCATCGTATATAATAATATTATATAAGCCGTTTTTGCCATATGACAGGCACATAATATATTATGCATGAGCGTGTACACACAGAGACAGATTTACATGATTACCACCTCTATCCACGAGTGATTAAAATTTATCATAAGAATATACCTATGTATACATATTTTTAAGTAACATATTAATGTTTTATACAGACGTAAAAATCAGACCATTAATCGTTATTCATGTTCCCAACAATCAATAATCACAAAAACACAAATGGCCAAAATACGATATTTGGTGATATTGCAAACGTTCTCAAATTGTTTTTGGAATTTAAAATGCATAGCTAGGTTAGGTTAGGTTAGGTTAGGTAAAAAAATTAGGTAAAAATCGTAAAAATTATAAACACATGCATAGTAAAATATTATGTAGATTGTAGAGTTTATACTATTTATAATAGCTATGGTTATAAAAAGTGAAATTAATGAAAAACCATTACAATTTTTAAATTTATTTTATGAATCTATTTCACTTTTTGTTGAATTTGTTTAAAATAGGGTAGATCGAATATTTAACGAAGTAAACTTGAGATTAAAAATATCAGAAAAGTAATTGTATTAAAAAATACAAATGTGGACAAAATGGGATTGTGCCATTTTACGTCTTACCCTAGTTCCCCTATATAATTTTATTGATAGAATGATATAGATACAATAGGTAAAAACCACAATTTTATTGTACAATAATTATATAAACACAATTAAAATATTTTATTATTTGATATTGTATATTGGGACATTGGGTATTGGTCGGTGGTATATTGTGTTATCTTAAAAAAATGAATATCACATAGTTTCCACACATTATAATAAGCTAACTGAAATAATAAAAAATATTTATTTATAGATAGGTATACTGAATAAACATAAAAAAAAAATTATTCATACTCAAATATGTAATCTGTAATTAAGTACGATATTGCTTATTTTCTAATTATTATAGGGGCTTTAACTTCAAACAAATTATTTCGGGGAGACTAAGCCCCCGTAAGCCCCCTCCTCTGATCACCACCAATGCAAACCACTGGAATGATTTTAGCGTCATCCGCCGATACTAGACGCGGGATAATATGATGATATCATATATAACCATATAGGTAGGTATATAACTTTGACCCGAAAATAGACACTCACAGGCTTTGACCGAAAAACAGTTTTTGGTTAATTTTTTGCGAATCGGCCGACACCATCTATCGCGGGGATGCTTCGCAGTAGGCGGCGACCTCATACGCGCATCGCGATGCACAAGACAGAGGAAGCTGACACCCGAGGTATATTTACGATACGGGTTACACAATTTTTGTGCGGCCGGAGCGCGAGATAAGAACGAGCAGGAGAAAAAAAAAAGGTACTCGGGCGGGAAACATCCTCCTAAAACACCGTCACGAGGAGTGGTTGGAGGTGGTGAACGGCCGGGGGACGGCCGTATCGAGGGTAAATGTATATACACACATATATATATATTCGCGTGTGTGGGGGCGAAAGGAACCTGAGTACAACACGTGCGCCCGCGCGTGCGGGTGTGCGTGAGTATCGCTATGGAAAGTGTGACGGGGGTGGCGGTGGTGCTAGGGGTGGTGGCGCATGCACGCGGCCCAGGTCCTAAAGCCTCGAAGGACATAACAATAAAAAATAATGTACCGCATAAATCTGTCTAAATTTGACGATTTTATTAGTGGCAATAATGCCGGAGTGATATCCCGGGCGTCGAGCATAAAAAGAAATAGCTGCGTTCTCTCGGGTCGTCGGCCGGCGGGCGGTGGTCGGGCGGCGGCGAAACGGGCCGGGGGTGGAGGAAAAATGTATAAATACGATGAAAAATCCCGACAAGGGAAAGCTGGATTTGGCTATTACATCAGTGCGGAGAGCGAGCGGCGTGGCGGGCGAGTTGTGTTGCTGCAGCGGAGGCGCGCACACACACGCACGCACACGAACACCGACATGAGAAAAAGAGAAATATTAGCGCGACGAAACCGATAATTCTGCAGGCAAGGAAGTTTGTTTCATTATTTTTTATGATGCCTTTAAAATACATAAATACGTAATGTTTTTCTCCTCCCCGCCGCTGTTCGCAACGTTTTACGTTGCTTTTCCACTCCTATCCATTTTTTTCCTTCCTTTTTTTTTTTTTGTTCTTTTATTTATTTCTTACTTTGTGTTACGCGCGCGAAAACGTATATACTCCTTACGGCGCCGCGCGGAAAAATACGCGTTATTCAATTGCCAACCTACAGCACTGCCGCCGTTGCCGGCTCCGAGACTTGATTAAAACGGCAGAGTCGACTTCAAAAAAACGTGTTTATGAACTTTACGACCAGACGGTATATATAGCAGCTGCCATGATTTGCAATTCGCCTATAGAACCTACGAGTAGTACCTATATAATATTATTATTATATTTCGTACAGCTGCACCGTTCTAGCCGCTGTATGTGGATATACACGTCATAATATTATTAGAGGCAACAACACCGATCTCATATTATTATGTTGGTCAAACTGTATTCAACTTTTTGTAGAGACTACACTATCAACAGCAGTTCAAAAATTGTTTTTTTTTTATCTATATCTACCTATTGGGAAGTTTAAAAAACTTAATTTATATGCATGATTTTTTATAGTTTGAAACTTAACTGATTTTTTTTTTTTAATAAAAATTTTAATTTCAAGTAAATATTTGAAATAAAAAAAACTAAGTTCATCAGTCCTCAATATGACTATAAAAGCTTCTGTTGTAAAGAAAACTTTCTACAAACAATCGCACATCAAAGAACCTGTAGAATATTATAATTATTATTACTACTACCAAATAATATAAATATGCAGTATAGGAGGTAGGTATACCAATTACCTATACTCATACAAAATTAACATTTAGTTCGGTTTCACGATTCAACCTTCAGACTTACTTTTATCGTTGAATAATACTACAAAACATTAAAACAAAAATATGACAATAATATGTTAACATTAAAATACCACGTAAATAAGTTGTAGATACCTACTATCTGAAGAAGCCCAAGACGCAGAATCGATGATGCACGTTTTGGAAATATAATACATTCCGAACTCAAATAAACGATAGAAGCAACAACATTTTAAAAATACCACACTCATCGTAGATTTAATAGTAGGTACTTATTTTTCAGAAGAACACACTGTATGGTGTTCCACACACTTACGACTTACATATGATATATTATAATGTTGTACTGACCCTCACAAGATATTTTCCTTCAGCTTAATGAAAAATAGTTGTTTATTAAATTAATACACTGCAAGTTACAAATGTAATTGTTCAAGTCATGTGGCGTGAAGGAGCTTAGGATTCTACAACTATAGTTCATCTGCAAATGTAAGTACTGTAGACTCCATTACAAAAATGTCAAATGGTGTTTCCATTCCTCTTTCTCAAGATCTTCAATGGTTTCCTGGATTCCTAAGTTTTGGCCGGGTGGACCTTTTTTCGTCCATAATCGAACATTTAGTTTTTGCCCAAATGACATTTTTTTCCAAAACTCAAAAAAGGATTTCATTATAAATGAAAAAACAATTTTGGTTACAACTACAGACTGCTAGTGCGTGTGATACGAATCATGTGGAATTAATCGATCTCGGCCAATATCCTTGTTAGTTGTTTTTGGTATATATTATACATGTTTTAAGAAGCCGTACTTTTCGGTACATTTTTCCAGGAATTGCAAAAGTAGTTATGTGACAAACACATTTTTAATAGAAACCTTGAATGTGCGAATTGCATGTCGCGGATTTCTAAACCAGAAATACTAATATCTAAATTGAATATTATGCGATATTAGGTCATTGATCCTTCGGTAAACCGCCCAGCTTAAGTTGCACAATGATATATTTCATATTTTACTAAGGTGAACTCATCGGTGAAATTCAAATCGTAATTCGTAAAAATGTTTAAGTTCCTAATATTTATAGTGGTTAAATGCGTGAGTCTATAACAGTAGTAGCCAGTATCTATGTGTACAATATATAGCAAATTTACGTTCAATAGAATCAATTTTCTATTCTATGAGAGTGAATGTATCAATTAATTATCAAACTTAAATTACGAGGGGCTCACGTTCATAATCTGAGTGGACCGTCTACATATATAATGTCATTTTGGTATACAATTTTTCGTTCTTAGTTAGTTAGGATTTTAGGAATTTCTTTTATTTCGAACAAAATCGCCGGTAATGAAAAATAGTTAATACGCGAACATTTTATTATATCCATAATAATATTTCTAACATGTATATTATTATAATATGAATACTGATGTAGTTGAAATGGTTGGCAGACCAAAGATCGTATTATTATATCGTCATGTGACATACAATAACTATAATAATATAATATATTTATGTTAATATAGTATATTTATAAAACGTGACTTCAGAAGATTATTATTGCCTTAAACAGCTATTATAATAATACAGTCTTCGTTGTTATTTCTAGTATTTTTTTGATTTATGCATAAACTAGAAACGAAGAAAAAATGAAGATTTATATTTTCGTGTTTCTTAAAAATAACTTTTTTAATAGATCTTATCTACCAATGTCGACTATGTGAATATTAAAATAGGTATTGTTATTGATTTCTGCCAAGTTTTTATATTATTTAAATACTTTTGTTATTTTATGCAAATTCTATACAGGAGGTTGTTCACCGGCCATTACCAAATACAGAAACGATTAAAAGTTTCAAATCGATCACACTGCGTGTTTAATGATACATTATATAGAAGTACAAAATGATAACAGTATTGTTATTATAAAAACATATCGAAAAAATATTAAGCTTCGAGTGTCCTACATGACCCGACATATATTATATTATATTTATATAGCATAGATATCATATTATAATAGGTCATTGGCGACGTTAAGTTATCGGAGGAAACGCGTGTAATATACATGTCAAATTTTCAAATCAACCGTTGTAAACTTCACTAACAGTGATATACAAATATGGGCCTTGGTCGTAAAGCGCTGTATCCAATCGTCCGAACGTTTACGAGCATAATAAATTATCGTTTTTCGTTTTTTTATTTTTTTGTTAAACCGTAAAGCATATTTTACAACTATACAATCGATCGCGAAATATTTCAAAATACTATTGACGTTTATCTGTTTCAATAGTCGCATTTAACGTCAATACAATATATATTATACTAATTCAACCGCACAATAAACAATATTCGTGTACCTACATACTTTTACATTTAATTAACAATAACTGTATAATATACATACTCAAACACATATTATTCACTCATGATTTATATTTTTAAAGTTTTTTTCTTTTAAAACGTACAAATGGTAATAATTTATAAAAAAAACACCTATAAATTTTAGGCATACCTATATACATGTGAGAAGTTACAGATGTATAGATGCATAATTTATCGGACCAAACTGCCGCACTGCGTCGAATCAAAAAGTAAAAATTAACCTTGAATTAGTTACATGCGTTTTACCAATGTACCATGCTGGTTATTACCATGTTCTTACCTGTGTGTACTACGCAGGTACTGTACCTAGCTATTTCTAATTACTAAAGACTCGTGTATAATTGTAGAAATTAAATTTTTGACAAATCCCTGTAAAATGTATACAGAGATTTTAAGAATTAAAATATTAAATAATTAAAATATTATGTACAATAAGTAAACATACTTATATTAGATATACAGACTTTGTAAACATTTCCTGAATAATTTAAAAATATATCCCATGAAACGACATTGACTGTATACGGTCTGCAGGTAAAATATGTAATATGTATGATATATTCAAATGTATCACTACGATAGATTATGCACGAATCTCGCGAGGGTAGGTATCATAATATGATGGGAATATCAAAATGCACGTGTCTATGCGATGTTGACCACGACGAGGTGTGTAACAATAATAATAATAGTGTCCAAAACATGATAACCGTGGTGAAAATTGACATTGGGTCGAATCGCGATGGTCGCGACGAAATCGAATTCTCACGTTTGTCTGTCGGTTTGTATATTACACGATTCGTATATATATCTATAAGTTCGCGGTTGATGAATTTGACTATCAGCAGAATTTCGACTTTCAGATGTGTATAGTGTATTCGACGTGCTGCTGTCATAAAATATAATACATACACATTATACCAATCTGTATTATTAGAGAGCGGACATTGTATATATATTTCAACGGACGGATGCGAAGACCGCGATATTTTACACTTGGCCGCACTCGTCCGGTCCGAGTCCACCGAACGTTTGAAATTTAATTTTTTCTTCGTCTCCATTTCTATTTTGCCCGGATATATTATATAGCGTGTTTTTAATCCGAACCCCGCTCGGCCATATAATAATTTATCAGTGTTCGTGACAAAAGCATTGTTTTCCCGTCCGGCGGCGACGTCGACGGTTAACGAAAAGGGGTGTACTTGCCAAATCGCTATACAAAAGTCTTTAACAGAGCGCGAGCGACGGCGGGAAACTTTATTTTAACCTATGATGGTGGCCGCCCGCCGCAAGACCTCTAGCGCAATAATTATTATCTGAGCGTTTTCGATTTTGACGTTTACGAGCAGTTAATTACGAGCGCCCGAGATATCACTCGACTCTAGTACGTTATTATATTATTATATACGCGTATAATAATCTTCGTTTAGATTCAAAGCCACATTTTAAAGTTCATTATAAAGAAAACGGCATTTTTATATTTCATTTTTTTTTACCCCTTCGAAATTTACTCGGTACACGCGGATGAGGATTTGTTTCGTCGAATCATATATACCGGAAAAACCGAAATCCCGAAGTGATCGCCTCTACTTTACGTTCGAATCATAATGTACTGGCGGTCATCGCATAACCGCACACTTTCAATAAAAGGTCGTACTTTAAAATCCGTACGCTTCTCTATATATAGGTACATCAATACCGCAGTTTTCCGAAAATCACACCGTTATATAATACACACACTGTCATAAATGATATGTACCCATCAATGACGCATACATTTGTCTGAAATACAACAGGCGCCGTAGAAATTAACCGTACACGTAAAGTAGATAATAATAAAGAAATATTCATTTTAAATATATTTATAATCGGTTCATAAACAATGAAATAACTTTAATTGAATATTTGATAACTCTCATTAGATGTAAAATACTAAAATGTGTACTCCAATTTCGAATCCAAACGTTATATACCTACAATTTATACCAATTTATATTAATACAATAATTAGATATGAAGATTTTTTTAATAACAATTTGTATTTCATTCTTGATTGTTAACCAAATGTGTGTGGTTTGGAATTATCAATGCTCCAAAATTCCACTTCTAATAACTGACAAAATATTTGCGGTATCTACTACCTATTGAACGGTGCAGTGAAATGTGAATAGTTATGAACGTTTTGTGTGTGGTTTAGGACAACGCTCTCTTATACTTCATATTATAATAATAGTGTTATTATCGACATGAAAAATCCTCCAATGTGCTTAAACAATTTTCAGAGCACACAAAAAACGTTAAAAAAAAAAA
>WHPZ01579296.1:0-12492 GCA_016617965.1 Macrosiphum rosae | reverse complement strand
TTGGTTTTGATTACCGGTATTGGTTTTTTTCGATTTTATTTTCTGTTTCGGTATCGATTTGGGTTTTTAACGGTCTTAACCGGTAAAATCAGTATCAAATATCGGTTTCAAGCCCTGTTTTTAATTGTTGATTTACTTATAATATAATTTATACATTCTTTTTGGTCATTCGAATAACCCTCTGCAGTGTAACCGTTGAACATTGCACATCTGTTATACCTAATGTTTACCGTTTTAATACATAATAAATACAAAGGTACACCTGCTATAATTATTATTTTATCTTATTATTTAATATAATTTATAACATGTAACAGTTTTCAACAAAATTTGAATTATCGCTTTCAAGAATCATCTTTCGACGGAGCATCATAAATGTCTCGATGTGCTGGGCTGTTTTCCCATTCAGTTATGCTTTGCCTAGTACTTCACCCGTCTGCTCGATCGCACAGGAACAAGTCCGGAGCCATTCCACCCGCGATAGATAATAATATTATTATATTATCCACATAATCGTATTATAAGTCTGCGATATCGGCGTAATGGTGTCGAATGCGGGTCGCTTATATACAGCATGTGCAATATAATATATCTATATTATTAAACCAAGTAAACAAATGAGGCAATCAAGTGGGGTATTATCTGCGAACATGGCGTATAATATACAACAACAGTGCATAAAAGAATTGTGCCGCCGCCGCCCCCAATTCGGATTCGGCAAGCAAATAAAAATAAGATAACACGACGTGTGTGCGTGTGTACGCGCAACGCGCGTGCTCTTGGGGGGAGCCTTCTTTATATTTATTTTTTTATTATTATTTTTATTATTTGAATTATTCATTTGCGGCGCGCATGTGTATGCGGACGGTTAATAACAACTCTATTATCTCACCCCAAAAAATCCGTCCTCCCGTCGCCGTATTATACAAAACAAATATATATAATAATATATAAAAAGATCCACATTTTATTGTTGGAATATTTGAAGTCTGTTCGATCGATGTACCAACAAATGTATATACCTAAGTAGTATAAATGTTTTTTATAAAATCAATGGTGATATCGAGTGCCGTGGTAACGAATAGCGTGTTGCGTGTACCAGTGAATTAGTTTCCCTCAATCAAATGTACCAATTACTCTCATATATATTATATACACGATTAAAATAACAACCCTTAAAATAAGGAAGGCAAATATGTAAATAAATTAATATAATAAAATAATAAATTTATTTATAGTTATAATGAGTAACATACAATATAATTTGTCAATAAAAAAATATATAAAATGATCGAAAAATGTTAATATTTTTGTAATTATATGTATATTAAATATACCTATTAAATTTTTTTTTTATCATTTTATATTATTTTTTGACAAATTATATTGTAAGCCGCTTATAATAATTATATAACTATTATATTAATTATTTAACTATATGGAATTTTTTATTTTCGTTTATTATATTCATATTATTTTATTAGTTATTATTACAAAATAAAATACATTCATATTATATATAATTTTATACTATTTTTATTATATATGTATTTTTTACATATTATACCATTTATTATATACATATTTACTCCCCTATTTTATGGGTTGGTATTGTACTATTGTCTATTATAATATTGTGTATAATAATATGTGAGGCCGCGAGGGCAATTGGTACATAATATAGTTAAGGGAAATTGGTACATTTTTAAAATGTTTAATATGTGTTTAATGGGTATGTTATACATTTAGTATGTTTATGTATATATTAGTCGGTATACGGAGGTACGGAATCGATCCACTTGGCACTTATACACAAATGACAAATATATAAACTAAGCACCACTTAATTTTATTAGCTCACACGAAATACGAAAAAAGTACAAAGTAGCTACAGATAGCGGTGTAGTAAGTAGTTGTATACTTGGGTATGTTACATAATATTATTACAACCACCACAGAAACAATAATATTGATATATATTGTTATATGTCCACCGAGACATTTTCAACAACAAAAATGTATATGTATACTACTCGTATAGTATTATTCGTTTTGCATATTATTTTTACAATGATTAAAAGTGTTCTTAATAATTATTGTAAATTAGGAAACTATAATAGGTACTTTCATTATGATAATGTATAATATTATTGTATCATATAATAATATGAAAATCCATATAATATAATCATATGGGTGGTTTGTCCTCGAGTAGCTGCTGGGTTGATTTTACGCAGCAAAATCCGGTGTCTTAAACACGGGGGAGGGGACTCCCATGGTATTTTTTTACTATATACGTATACGTATTGATGTAATATAAAAATGAATACAATTTAAAAATTATATATACATATACAAATTATGTATAAATATATTACTATACTTACATATTATATATTATGTACACATTTTTAATGTAGCCCCTCCCAATGAAAATATCTGTGTACGCCGCACTGATTCAATCCATCTCCGAAAATAGCCCTTGGAAAATAATAATGGCCAACCGCTGAAGAAATTATGTGGGTTACCGGTTACCAAAAAAAAAAATGCTTTCGAATAGCCAGTTCTAAAGTAAAAATATAAAATGGCGCCTTTCAGATTTACCTTTGAACAATTGTATTTGTATTCGCTCGGATACCGGTGGTCCCTGAGTCGTGCGGTCTCGGATCATGATGGTTAAAAAAAAATCTTCAATTCACTGTTATCGTGTGTTTGGCATTATATTATACATAGATTGCTTTCCTGCTTTTGGCGCTGAACTGGGATTGTTGTTTGTTTCATTTTGAATACGACGCGTAATTATTAATCCTACGCTTATTTCCGTTTATTTTTAAGTGAATCAGTGGAGTCCTCATTATTTACATAAAAAGAAAAATAAATAATTAATAATAACGATAATAATGATAAAAAAATAAAATAAAATACACAAATATATATTTTGTACCGCCTCGACCGGTGACAGTGTAGCGGCTGCGAGACCAATTCTGTTTCCAGAATCGAAACCCAACGCAAACAATACTTTACGAAAGTAAAGAAGTCATTATCACGAACCTGTCCCTGTGTGGTACGCCAGTCCTCAAAAGGATGGATGGTGCGGCGGTAGACGCCGATTCAATGGCTTTCCAATGTCCCGTAGCAATTAAATAATCCCGTTCTATTCTTGTCCATCTGTGTGGGTGTGTGGGTGTGCGTGTGTGCGTGCTCGCCACGTTGTGTCGCCGACGTGCTTTTAACGAGCACCACTTTGTTTATATTTGCTCGATAAACATCGATTAAAAATACCAAAATTCAATCACTTCTGAGTTTAAATAACCACGATGTTTATGGGTAAAATTTTTTTCAGTCAAAACGCCTTGTATTGTCGCTATTTCCGAGTCTTTGAACAGATTTTTTCCTGTTTTTTTTTTAATCACGCGATAATCCATGCGTTCTGTTTGGAAAGTTGCTGTATTCTTTTTGTAAACGCAAATACAATATGCTCAGTAATTATACCGTAGTTGTATTATGTGCTACCAATGACATGTTCCAACTCGCACCTAAATCCCAGTGACGCAATCAGTTAGTTTTTTNGTGGAAGGATGTGACCCTAGAATGTTTTTCTTTAATTCAAATTATCGATAGATGTACAATACAATGTTACAATGGTATCTACTCTCTGACATCTGAGTATTTTGACACGAGTTACGATTGTACCTACGGTTGGATATTATTTGACCTATTATCTGTATAGTTGACGCCTGACCATCGTGTATTTTAATATTGATATAGGTACCCAGTTAGGATCCGATATTTTATGTTTGAAAAATGTTAAAATATAATGCTATTATGCTAATATCCCTTAAAAATGAGAAAAAAATATGCAAAAATAATAAATGTATAACAAAATATGACGGTGCACTAATTTTCTCTCTTTGTTCCACGCATAACACAGATAAATATACAAATAAAAGCATTCACGCCCAATTATTATTTTTGTATGTTTTAGACTAATCTTAGAGTAAAATTGCCCATTAAAAAAATGATAGAGAATAATATTATTGAGGGTATGACAAATCGATTTGTCTAAATATTATTATCTCAAAACACTTTATAACTTGTTTAAGTGTATAACCCTAAACAGGCATGTCAGCAAACTCATGTATTTTTCTTCTCACTGCGCATGTGTGCTGTATAGATAATATATAAAATTATTAGTTGTATATCTATGTGTGCCCAGACTTAGAATAAACGATAATTTACATCCCAAATACATTGGGGTGTTGATAAAGAACTCGTTTATTCTATGTCTGGGGCCTACTATATGCGCACAACGATTTTGCTGACATGCCTATGATTATTTAGTAATGATGGTATAACCTCCAATATTATTTTTCAAAATCTAATATGAAGTTAAATAATAATACAATATAAACGTGTCAAAACTAAAAAAATATATTATCCTCTATAGTTGTCGTAATAGGTAATTTACTAGTTTACTTAAAAATCATAAAAAACGATTTATGTGAGTTTGATCTAACTATATTGCAGATGGGCCTGAGAGAGAAAAAAAAACATGCTGACATTTATACTTATGCAATTTGTTTTTTAATGAATTAGTACAGTTAATATTACTTACATAAAAAAGTTTTCACACAAAATCACAATTCAAAAAATTATAGTTTATTGGTATATTATAATAAAAAAAAATTGTGTAGGTACCTACCTCAAAATTAAATTTGATACCTAATAAATATACAATTTTATTCATTTGATTTTCAAACTTTTTACTAAAAACAGACACTAATAATAGAGTCAAAATATTTTGAAAATTATTTCATGCATTTAATGCATAAATATTCATTGTTGTACAATGGGCTGTTTAAAATCACACGTATTTTTTATACGTTTTATACAAATAAGCAGTGGTAAATTACACATACTTCGGAATGTCCTATTTTAATTTTTATTAATCCCACTTTTAGTAGTCTTATATTTATGCAAACAATAATATATTTCATTTTTCGCCAAGTATTGACATGTGCCCGACGTGGGATTACAGCGATTCTCGGAATCGTACACTAATGTTAATTTACTAATCAAACATAGACATATCCCAAATGTTTATGTCGTGTCAATTGCCTAAATATTACTCCTTAAAACATGATATGCTGGAGTCCCCTTAAAGGAATAAACATGTATGTTTAGTGTTTGACTCCTGGTGTAGTAACTGGTGAATAGGTATGCTTGCCTCTTGCGTTCAACGTTTGATTTAATGTATTATTTAATTGTTTACAGCCTGAAGGCGGCTGTCAGCTAACGATTACAAACGACGATTTTCGGGATGCCCTAAAATCAACTAAACCGTCGTTGCATCAATCCGATATCGACCGTTACGCAGAGATGTAAGTAATCGTATAAATATAATATGGTTTTATCATAAAAACAAATCTATTTTCAACTATTTTCAGACACAGGGTATTTTCTGGAAAAAGAATTTATGGCGGAGGTATTGCTGAAGTCAATAATGAGAATAGAAGACAACAGAAAACGACATTCGCCTGATTCCTTCAATTATTTACTATAACAAAAATGTATCTCTATATTTTCTTACCTCGGGGTGATCTTGTTTTATATTAAAAAAATTTAAAATACTTGCATGTTCTCTGATTGGTGTTAAAATTTGTTTGCACTTGTTGGACTCTCGTTGTCTAGGTATTCATATGCAGTTGATAAAATGAGTAAAAGACGCCAAATGCCCGTACGGATAGTGACATGACTTACGGATAGTCATGCAATGCAAAAAGTCCAAGTATAGGTCAAACAAATTATTACCAAAAAAAAAAAAATGTTATTTATATAATATACACCGGTGCCTGGCCTCCCCTCTAAATGTGTCAAAAATTGGCCGCCCGTGGCAAGTGTCCCCGTTGCCCCCTCCCTTAAATACGGCCCTGATTATATTATATGTGGAATGTTTATATGAAAATAACGGGAAATCAATATTTACTACCTATTTAATAATGATTTTATGTTAACAACAAGTGTGGAGAATACTCACTATAGACAGATTAAAATACAACATAACCATGTGAATTATTTATTAAACATACATTATAATGAAAAACATGAGGTCATGACAATTATAATTCTAAAGTGTGTGTGTGTATTGTCATTACATCTTGGAATCTTGGCCCTCGACACTTACACACAATATCAAAGGGCAGTGTTCCCACAACATGCCCCTTCTTTTTTTTTAACAAAAAACAAATAATGTAAAAATACATAATAAAATTATTGATAAGTTATTAAACTATTAATTAATCAATCAAGTAAAACAATGTAATAATACTTATTATTAAAGATATAATTTAAAAATCTTTTTGGTTTTACAATATTTCTAGCAAACCTGTCTGTGCCTGTAAATTAGTTTCAATAGACTTTTCTAAGGAAGTTTTATTAGTACTGTCATTCAAATCACCTTTAGGTTTATATTGAAATTTCAATGCCGACTGCTACGGAATAAACCTTCTATTTCTTTTATAGATTTTATCATGATCAGCTTTAATTTCATATGATTTTGATTGATCACAGACATTAATTATTTTCACATTACTCAATGTACTGTTAGGTTAAATTTTAAATAATATTTCATCGTTCACTTTTAGTTGGGATAATGCTTAGTATTTTTATTATAATAAGACAACATTATCAGTTTTAGTGGAAATTTGCTTATTGTAATTTTCTACTTCAACTAACTTTAGTTTAAGTCTAGGAAATGACAGGAATTTTAGGTCTAAGGTTTCTGGACAATAGTAGCTGTGCAGGAAAGCATAAACTATTATTAACAGTGTTATGATACTGTAGTATCAGGCTACCAGTATATTACAATACTGCATTAGTGCAATATATGGGTCTGTATTTGTATCAGAGTATTTTTTAAGTAACTTTTTCATTATTTGTACATATCTTTCTGCTAATCCATTAGACTATCTGGATAATTTGGGCTAGAAGTGACAAGATTTATACCCCAATCCTGTGATTTGGATTGAACTAAACACCGATTAAGGTTTATAAAGTATTATATATTTTATAATTAAACACGACATAACAAATTAAAAAGAAACATTAAAGTATTAACATTTTACATGTTTTAGAGAAAGGTTTACAACAATTAGTAAGAACAACAGTAGTGATGAGTGATAACGACATTATAATAACACTCCCACTTAATTATATAAACATTAGTTTCACATAGTATATAATAGAATTAAATAATCACATAGTAATTTTATTTTAAACCTAGTTCTTCCTTCAGAACTTTGAAACTTTTTCCTGCTAGTTCTTTGGTCATTATATCAGGAACCTGATTTGAAGTTGACATCATTAAGTCTGCCGTTTAGCGTTTACAAAATCAACTTTGATGCTGTTGTTAGATAATGTCTCAATTGCCGTAACCATTATGCCATAAGCAGTAAACATGCTAAAAAATCTTCTTTAATTTTTCCTCCTTCTGATTTTAATTTACGAAGTAAGTCATCAAATTTAATTAAGTGATTTTTCTATTACACAAGTGAGCTATTTCAATACATTTTGAGTAGTAATAGTTTTATCGTTACGGTGAAACAAATCTATACCAAGTTTTGCCAAGGTAAGTCTGGTATAGCATCATTGGTTCTTTAGAATTGTTGGTGAGATACTTAAGGCACACCTCACAACTTTCTACAATATTTTTAATATTATTAATTATACCTGGCCAGAATAATACGTCTTTTAATTGATATATACAACATTTAATGCCCATATTATGACCTTCATGAATAAGCTTTAACATGTCAAACCTAAGATTATAGTAGGGACTATAATTAGACTATTACCTTTGAAGACTAAGTCATCAATAACATGAATTTCATCTTTGAAAGTCCAAAAAGTTTTGAGAACATTTTCAAGAAGAGACTTCTTTAGAGGAAACCCTGGCATGCAAATAATTTTAATTTTCTGAAATATTCTATCATTTAAAGTTTCAATTTTTTATTTTATCTAGATATTGCTTTCCAATGGCAAAAGTTTTCAGAAAATGCTTGAACCTGCAAGATTAATTCTTCATCTATATTGTCCTCATATAAATCTGGAAGTGGGTCTCTCACAATGTATCAGAGTGACCATGAATTTACCAGGGACATATTCAACAATAAGATGATAAGAATAAATATTTAATATTATTTGTTGTAGTCTAGTAGGGGCCGAATGTAAAGACTTTTAAACTAAAGGTTTATGGTCAGTCTGAACCTTGACAATTTGACCATACAAGTATTGGTAGAACCTCTTACAGCCAAAAACAATTGCATATAGTTCTTTTTCTATTTGGGCATAGTTTTATTGAGTCGAAGTGAGGGTTTGTGAAGCATAAGCATTAAGCACAGGGTTAATCGTTTTGTAAAATGACTGCTCCAACTGTAAATTTAGATGCATCGACTGACAATGTTAGTGGTAACGATGGTTCATAATAAGATAAGACATTTGCAGTAATGCTACAGTTTTTAAACTTATTAAAGACAGATTCATAGTATCATTGCATACCCCAGTTGTATTTTTTTTAAGTAGTGTGAGCAGAATTGTTGTTTCACTAGAAAGTGATAGTGTATCAAATTCTGATTTTTTTTTCTATGAATATCAATAAAGATTTATTTGTTGGGCCAAAAGGCATAGCAATTTAATAAAAGGTTCCTGATATATTTTTACAATAGCAGTTAAAAATGTTAAAAATACATAGGTAATATTTTTCCATAAGCATTTAAAGTTCGAATTTTGACAAAATTTATCAAATTTAAAATTTAATAATTATTTTGTAGTTAAAAATTTATAAAATATTCAACTTTTATAGCTAAGGATTGAATATTTAAAACAATGTTGTAAGGTACTTGGCAAAGAGGTGATAGGTATAATAAATAAATAAAGATAGTAAAGAAGGTAACACATTTTGGTATAAAAAGCTTGTCAGGACTTTATTATCGAAAGTAGCATAAATCAACTCACACAGTAAATTAACGTTTTATATACTTAACCCAAAGTTATAAATCGTCCATCGTTTCGATCTCGTCGTTTTAACGAGTCGATTATGTTGCCTACGAAAAAAACGGCGGAGCAGGTTGATCACGCAATACTGCCATAACGGTGGAAGTACGCTACATCAGTGATTAACCGGTCAATTCGGCGAAAGACATTTCGGCTCATCTTTTTCAGCGAATGGATATATTGGCGAAACCACAAAACCTAACCTGCAATTTATAAATTTAAATAATATTATATAATTCAATAATTTAGTCAATAATAACTTAAATAAAAGAGATGTCCTAGGACCATATAATATATAATAATAATTAATAAATAATAAAAATAATACTTAAATAAAAAGAGACGTTCTAGGACCATATATATATAATAATTACTTTGTAAAAATGTATAAGTCCACATTATTAATTCAATAATTTAGTCAGTAAAAATAATATAAATATAAATAATAAAAATAATATATAATACTAAAAATTTAAAAGTCAATATTGTATGGCAAACTTTTTAAATATGGTATTATGTCTTGGTTTGAATAATTTTCCACCTTCGTTTTTATATTTTCTGTGGTTCTTTTCCATTTTAATTTTTGCTTTTCTTTTTTGCCAGACTCAATGTGTGCCACTTTTAATTAAGCTAGGCCGACTTCCCTTTGTAAACCTTCAAAAATCTTCCAAATTGATACATGATGACCACCAACTTGCTTTTGAAAGCCATTATGCCATCTTTCCAAACCATTATTGGTACGAGCTAGTCCATGTATGGCAGCTTCGTAGAGATTCCACAATTTTGGTTGAAATGTTGGCGGTATAGTTATTACATTCGTCTACGAATATAATGTCTCTGCATGCGGATATTTTGTTTGTTTTCGAATACCATACTCGATAACCTTTCGTGCTATTCGAATAGCCAACAAATATTCCTTTTTCACTCTTTGGATCCAGTTTCTGACGTTTCTGTTTTGGTATGTGTGTTAAACCGCAGTACCAAAAACTCGTAAATTTTTAATATCTGGCATGACTTCATAATATAACTCGTAAGGTGACTTACCATTCTGTGAACTCATTCCGGTTAGATTAAGTGTATATACCGCTGTGTTCACAGCTTCTGACCATAATGACACGTCAAGATTTTTCGCACAAATTATTGTCCTGACGGCTTCTACGATTCTTCTGCAGTTATCACGCTCGACTTTCCCCTTCTGTTCCTGTGTATATGCTACGGTAGTTTGGTGTCGTATGCCATATTTCTGTAGTATACCTGTAAGATCTCTTGTTTACGAATTCCAACCCATTATCCGTCTTTAATATTTTGACCTTAGATCCTGTTTCTGTTTTAACTCTTTTTATAAGTGCAGTTTGCATTGGCTCATAACTTGTAAACCATTCTAGGTTCGCGTTCATATGATGCATGTGTGCATGGTATGACGCACCTAAGTCTAAAACTCACGTATCTGTTGTAGTATTATTTATCCTTGACTCGCTTACAAATGCATTTAAATTTGTATTGGTTGTACCGGGTTTTCCGCCGTTCATACTACGTAGGTAATTCCAACATTCTCGTTTATAATGTCCAATTTTACCATAGTAATAACATTTAACATTATTTTTTATTAGTAAATTCTTTTTTACCTTTACCATAACTGCCGTTTCTTCTGTCAGGTCTATTTTGAAATTTGGCTGGAAATGCACTCGATTTCTCTTGTTCGCCAACTCTACGAAAAACTTACGTTATCATAACAATGTCATTATTATATATTATGATATAATATTATGTGTTTATAATGCGAGTGTCGGAGGCATTGCAGCGGCTGCATCGTCGCGGGAGGTGTCGTCACCATATACTCACTTGTCCCCCCGCCGCAGCAGAGACCGGCCGACCGAGAGAGCCGTTCAATCACCAGCGCATTTCACGTCCAATTAAGTTGCCGCTGCGGTGGCAGTGGTGGCGGACCCGTCGACGACTTGCCTCGGGCGCACCGCCGACGCCCGCCCGCGCGTTATAATTTTCCGCCACTTTGCGCTAATCGCTCCGCCAGCGCAACCACCCGCCACCCCGCGAGCGACGAGAGTGTACAAGACTAGTATACTAGTACGCCGCACAAAATATCGTATCATAATGCAGGGGCACAAAACACCGCTCGCGATATTCCATTTTGCCATTTTTAAATTGCTACAGATTATTATTATTATTATTATTATTACTATATAACTCACTCTGGTCGTCGTTGCCACCGCCGCCGTCTTTGATGCAGTTTTATTTATTTATTATTATTTTTTTCATACCAAGCAACATCGCCTCCCGCCACCAGCCTATTAATTATTGCGAAAATATACGATTTTGTCGCCGCCGCCGCCGCTTCCGAACACGGTCCGACGCGCGCCGTGAAATTCGTTTCACACACAGTACCCGCGGCGTCGTACCCGTAATAACGTTTCACACGTCGTTCCGACATAACAACGTTTCCGCCCATCGTCGTTCCTGCAACTATAATAATAATAATAATCTATATAGTGGGCGAGGGTGTGCGTGCGGACACTGTTTTCGCCTGTTACTCGAAACGACAATCACCGAGCTCTTGGCACATTATCAATCGCGATCCGGTGTCCCGTGAAAAATATACTATATATACTATTAAAAAGTATTTAAAGCACACAGCGCGAACGGCAAACTATATTAGCACCCCACTACCCCTACACACACACACACACACACACACACACACTGCAGCGTGATGGTAGGTTAAACATTATTATATTCGAATATTGCTATTCGGTAGCGGGTCATATGGTAGGGACGACAGAATGGAATAAATCTTTGAGTAATAATGTAACCTTATGTCCTAAAAGCTTATTCGACCTAAAACGTGCAAGGCGCTCGACATCATCCCTCTACGAAGAATGGTATGTGGAGGGGTATATCTTGTTACCCCTACCACTATCGAGCATTTTGTGTAGTATTGGGTTCATATTTCTGGGCGATTAGAGGCAGATGGTTTCTATGACCATGATTGTGGCGGTAGCGGTTAGCGATACGTAAGACGTCGCCACTCTAGAAAACAAGCGTTCCCTGTTGCACCGTCGTCGTGGCCGTCCCAGCACCGGTTGTCACATATTCTAGTGGGCATTAATTGGACCAGCTTGAAATAAGCCAGCACGCCCGACCAGTGAAGTCTACATACATTTTCTATTGGGGGGAGGGGTAAACCATTTTAAACCTAGGTACCTGCACATTATAAGAATAAATAACAAAATATAATATTTATTATATAGGTGGTTACAATTGCGTATCTATAAATATTTAAATCTGAGTTTAATTAATTGAACTACAAACTAAGAATTATTAGGTACATACTATATAATATTATATAATATATTCATAACAAATTAGATTATTACATGGAAATTATAAAAATACCAACATTTTTTTTTGTAATAATTATTATAT
>WHPZ01579295.1:0-12598 GCA_016617965.1 Macrosiphum rosae | reverse complement strand
TATCGGCCATCGCGTGTAAAATCGTCGGACATTATAATAATAATGATATAATATTATATTATTAACGTATACGGATTTCAGTCATTTTGACAAAGCCGTTTCTGTCGACCAAAAGACATAATCTAATGAAGTGCGAAGCGAACACAAATCCTACATAGGTATAGTATTTAAAAATCCATTAACCGCAGTGTGGCGACGACGAAAAACAATTTATTTCCTTATAGGTCCATATACCTATATATATTACCTATTATACTTATTATACTTATTATCTGTTACAATAACACACTGCCACAACTATAATATTATCATTATAACAAGTGACAACGGACGACGACGTCGTCACTCGTAACATAAAAAAAAAAACCTCTACTGTATAGCTTTCACCGTACACGCACTCATGTAGTGTTGCTCGCATGGTTGCACTGGAAATTTAATGATATATTTTTGTTAACTCTGCAGAGTTGTGTCATCATCTTTTTAAAGTCTGAACAGTTAATTATTTTTTAGACATTTTCATAGTCACTAGGAAAAGTATTAAGTTTAAAATTAAGTACCTACCTAGCGTAAGCGCCAGGCAAGTGATGTAAAAATCCATGGAAAGCCGTAATCACGTGCTTGAAAATCATGCAAACAATGATCTAAGACAAATAATAATTATTTCAATAATATTATCAATATTGACTGTCATTGTCGTCGTTGGAAACCGACATTGTACGCGCACGTTGTGTTGCCTATCGCCAATAAAGACGGGCGCCAAAGCAATCACGAGTACGTCTTGGCGTTGGCGATTGGTCCTTTCACCTAAAATGTTAAGCTGTATACCGCAAATTTATGTAAGGCGTTTTGTTACGAAATGAACATGACGTGTTTTTGGCTAGTGGTCTATCTGAAATAATTCGTAAGACGATTAGTTAATAAATTTATTTATTTGTTAAAATGTATTATGATTGTACATTTACTATTGTACATTTATTCGTTACAATGACGAACGTGTAAAAAAAAACACTATGCAACGCCTAACCCAAATTATCCAAAGACAATAAAGACACGTACACGTAATGATCCAATTTCGTCCATCCCAACAAAGGATAGGTTTTACCTTCCATATTTTTTGATTTTTTAATTTCGAGTAAATCTTCTTGGCTATACAATTATTTATAAATCGTTAAAGCTTTTGTGACAAACGAAATAAAAAAAAATTGCACGTTGCGTATTTTCAACTTTTTGCACACACGACATAATATTTTCAATCTCGTTTTCTGAAAATGACGATATAATAGGCGCTGCAGGGGTTTCGACGCTAATTATGTTTTCAGAACGTGAAAAATAGAAATATTATGTTATACTCAGTATATTTCATTATATTATATTACTCGTATTTATCGTGAAAGACCATAAAAAAAAAAAAAAACTCGAACAATTCGACGCCACACGAAAAATGTACGGACATTCCGGTCGGCTAGTCGTGATGACTGCACGATGTATTATTATGGGACGGCGATGACGACATTAAATTATTTTATGAAGACGAATGCTCTGGGCACGTGAGTGTTCGTCGTCCGGGTTGTGGGAGATTTCGCGGGAGTAGTCCGCCGCGAGGATCCGGGTCGTCCGTTTTCACCGTAAAAATACGTTTTTATTTTTCGTGTTTGTTATAATGTCGGTCATTCGAACGCACACACGCGGATGATGATGGTACAAAAAAATCGGTTTATTGCGCCGTTTTATGTCGGACGTCGTATTTCTGGTTTGCGATTACCAGCTATACCTACCTAATGGCCGATTCAATACTCTGATACACATTACGTTTATTATAATATTATAGCACGCGCAACTTTATATTTTTGACCGCCTCTATCTTTGTCAAAAAGCTTCATTGCGTCTTCAAATTTTTTAAGTGAGAACTCGATAAAAATTGTGACCTGGTCGGGTATATAAAATAAATACAAACACTGACGGTATTCAATAGAAAACTTTCAATAAAAGACTAAAATGCTACCTAATAATATATACAATATAGGTACCAACAATAATAATAAATTATATAATATTAAATTAACTATAATCTTTCAATAATTATGAGTGTCTTTCCAAAAAGTATTTTTTGATTTTTCAAATAATTTCTTTTTGTTGATTAATTTAATTTCCAAACGGTATCCATTATAGAAATACTGGTACAGCTATTTTATGCGTGTAATAATTTTGATACGCAATAGTATTTAAGGGGGCTGGAGCGTGATTAATTTTCGGTCTAAACAACATAGCTCACGACTTCAATCACTACGCCCAATATAATGTTCTGATATTAATTTTGAAAGCAGATCTGAGTTCGTCGCTAAATTATCTATGCCTCGACGATTTCATTTTTCTGATTTTATTTTTTTACTTAGAAATTTACTAACAAAAAGAGTAAAAATAGATTATATTCATAATTCAAAATTAAATACATTGATATAGAATATGAAAAATGTACGACAGTTAAAGCATAGTAAATTTAGAGGAGAATTCAAATCTGCTTTCAAAATTTGAATCGGAACATCCTACTGAGCGTAGTGATTGAAGTCACTGGCAGTATTTTTTGAAAAAAAATATTTTTAATTTTATTAAGTAATAATTGGTGACATGTGCATGCTCGTAGGTAAAATGACAGAAGTATTACGATGGCCCTATAAAACGTGATTGGTACTACGAATTACACACACTAATGTTCATTTACTTTCAACACATTCACAAGATTCATTTAACTTGAAATATAAAATGCCTAATTTTTACTCCTTAGAATTGATTACGCTCCAGCCCCCCTAACATAGGCACCATAACTCTTAAGACAATCTTCCCTTCTTCCTCCGGAAATGAAACTTAAGTAATAATATTGTTACATTGGCCATACTATATTATATCTGAATGTAGTTAAACAACTGAAAAATATTTTGCATAAAACTGCTTTAAATCAAATATTTTGAGGATATCAACTAGCTATATTCCATACTGTCTATAGTTATATTATATAGTAACTATTTTAAAGTATTTGGTTCAGTGTACGAGTCCGCCGCGCTTATAGCATTTTCTCGGAACACGAATGCGTCCGTTCGACACAATTCCAATATTATGATTAATAATAATAATACATAATACTGTCGTTTGTATATACACAATACACCAATAGATGGAATTTTTTAGACGAAATCTATTGCACATTATGTCTCTGCATTTAATTTTGCTTGTCATCATAATACTATTATATTATGTAGATTCACTGACGACGTTATCGGCATAATCGGTGGAGGACCATGTGGATTTTTTGAGCGATACTTCTTGAGGAACGATCGTGCGTTTATACAATTTTTTAATCGATTTTCTTATACGCACAAATATACTACTAATATTAGTAGTTAATATTATTACACACTAGTCGGTTTGCAACTTACGCATATAATATCATAGTTCATAATATTATATGCGGTCACTCGCGGTACGGTGGGAGCGGGGCGATCTGTATACCAGATTTTCCCAACCAGGGTACCGCGAAATTGGATTGGTGATGCAGTGAAATTTATCGTGGGTGGGTTGATTCTCAAGTTAATTTGGGAGACGAGTGAATTCATTTCTAACGGCCATATAATATTATATTTGAAATAGTCGAATTTCAGCCTATTATAGTGTTACCCAGCTGGGAAGGTTAGTTGTCAACCAATATTTTTTTTAGTTATTAAATGTTGTCAATCATCATCGTTGATGGTTTTTTTCATATGTTGGTGGACCAATGAGGAGAAGGTAAAAATTTGAAACACGTTGCTTTTAATTAATGGTATCTGCCTAATTGTGCATTATTTCCCTCATAAATACTTCTTTTTCCTAATTGTTCACTGATATACAACATAAAGGGAATCAACTCATACATACCTCTCAATTGACCCTGAATAAATTCACCGGTTTCGTTTAGGTGAATATGTGACCTGGAAAAAACTCGTACGGAGCCATGAAAATATTTAAAATATAATTTATACAATTTATTATAGGTAATTATATACATACATGGTTTTCGCTAATTTTAAGGGAAATATTTCATCTGTGTGTGTTTTGTGTTATACAGCGTAATGTTCAATATATTTTAATTTTTATTCTGGTTTGGTATCGTCAATAAAAAAAATAACAAAATATAATAGTCTAGGTTTGACTGATGGGTTGAGTTCACTTATTTTAGTTTCCTTGAAATATTTATAGCTAAAATAATCGGGACTTACTGAATAGGTACGATAGAAAAATCGGCTAACTCATATACTATAGGAGGGAGATGTCTCAAAAATCCTGACAAAAATCAACTGACTTTAGCGCCTCAGCCACCAATACCAAATTATTTGAAGTAATTTAATTATGTTATTAAAAAGCAATTGAAGTGTTTCCCCACCACAGAAGCTGCTTTCCACTCTTACGCTGCCTGCACACCGTCTCGACTACAAGCTCGTCCGTGAATTTTGTAAGACTTACAAAAAAATTTTAATACTTTTCAAATCATTGGTAACTGAGGCGCTAAAGTAAGTTCATTTTTTGGGGCAACCCCCCCCCTCCCATCAATTCTCTCACTCTCTGAACTTTATAATATGAATGATTAATGAATTCTGACGATGTGACGATATGAAAAGTATATAATGGATAGTTAACGATTTGTCTCATATTATTTAATATTAAATCGATTTTTAACTCATTGCAGACTTAAAAAAGTATTTGAGTCACGGAAACGTACTTTTTAATTTGAATTTAATGAAAATACGACATATATATATATATATTATATAAACATATAATATTATGTATTAAAAAATAATACATAATTAATATAAGTTTAGAAAATAATAAATTATTATATTTCAACGCCTTCCTTTTCTAGTATCAATAATAATATAGTACGTACCTAAACCTAACTATTGCGAATTGTTTCCGACGCTTTTGTAGCTCATTAACGAAAACTACCTATATTTAATCGAACACCATCATCATATTCAGTTTATCACTAACTTATTATTATTATTCGATTATATTCAATCATAGGTAGATGGATATATGCCGAAGGATGAGGATCGTGCAGAAGTTAATATATATTATTATTCGAATCCTGCCGCAAATAACGCGCACTCCGCTCTCCGAAAATATGCTATTGTAGTATACGAAAATAATGATAATAATAATAATATTATAAATGGCGACGCCAATCGGTAACGAATTCGAGTATACTTATCTATATACTTTGTAGAAGAGAAAAACGTCTGTTTTCGCTTAAAATACAGAGATAGAATTTTCTTATGGAACATAAGTGGATTATTATCCTCCACTAAATTTTTTTTATATTTTTAGAGCACTCGAATTATTTTTATAGAATATTTATTTGAACATACATTATTTTTGTAATTTTTTATTTCCGAAAATGAGATGTTTGAATTAAATTCGTTGAATTATACAAATTATTATAATAATATTATGATGCTGCATTTATTGGAAATTATAACTATGGAATACAATTTAATAGTAAATAAAAACGATCTTTAACTCACACGAATGATACAACTAAAATTATTTGGAATGTGAATAAAATATGACTATTAATTGTTCAAAAATATTTATTTAAATCATTCCAGAAGTATAAAAGTGGCTACTCGCAAATACCTACCTATAGTCGCACCTACTAGAATAATAATATTATTGTAATCATTCGTTTGAGAATTGATTGTTATGGGGGGTGGCGAGGCTTTTCCACCCACTACGACTTGGGTCGAGTTCACTCATTTCAAAGGGCGCTAAATTTTGTCTAGTCAATGTGTGTCCCCTTCTTTTATTTTTCGTTCACTGATTAAATATAATATTCCATCACGTTGGCGGCGAACATTACAGTAGTACAGCTTATGGGTAAAATGTAGGTACGACTGTTAAATAAGGTATGCACAAGTATTATACGGGGCATACACACTGATCATTTAGCGGTGCAGGGGAGAAGGAAACACTAAAAATAATATTTTGTAAAACGTAGGAATGGCCAACGAGCACACTTAACATTTTATTATGTAGTCTTTACATTTTATTGTTACGCTAACAGTTTTGTTTTTTTTGTTTTTTTTTCTCGACGCCGAACTGTCTTATTATTTTATTTTACATGTTTGAGCGCTATAGTCGGTCCAACTGAACCACGACAGGTTTAACTACTACAAAACAAATATATCAGGATCCGTTAGAGATGTTATATACTTATATACCTACTTATATATTACATATATATGGGTGAGAGAGAAGTATAGGAATATTATACATTATAATTATGATGGTACGCGATGGCACCTACGTGTTTTCCGTGGACTTTGGACGTTGGAATGACACGACGACAGTGTGCTAGTCAGAAAGTTTAATTTTAGGGGGTGGGAATTGTCTACAAAAAAATACTCAATTGTAATAAAAAATACTATTCATGTTAAGTTTTACTGTTTTACATATTTTATGGTAATATAAGTAATAATTAATTTTTCAATTTTATCATAACCCAACTATCCAAAATTGTTTAATTATTAATAATTATTTTGCCCAGCAATCCAATAGCTGAAGATGATCAGTTGTCTAGGAGCTTTTTCTGCCGGAACTAGAATAATTCCGGGTTTTGAAATTATCTTCAGATTTGTATATATTTATCAAAGCCAGTTCATCGAGTCTTTCCTAAATCATTGTGGATCGTAGAATTAACAATTTAAGACATGTTATGACTATGTCTTATGTGACACACAAATTGACTATGCATACGAACATAAGAGCTTCAGCATGGACTTTTTGAATTCGAATATAATATAAACCAGAGGGTAATGGAACATGGCTATTGGCTTCTCACTGGAAACGGCGAAGATATAAAAAAAAAAATCGAAGTACCGTCCAACATGGCCGTTTTAGGCAAATAATAATAATATTATAAAGACTACGCGTTATATTGTCACCGTAGCGGGTGCGCAAGTCCATTATCTGCGTGACCTACTGAACTGCTCCAATCATATTCTTATAATACAAAAAACGGTTATCTTTCTCATACGATTGTCATAGTCATCCTCGTGGACGTGGCTTGGGGATAACAAGAAAAATAACACTCAAAGCAGTTATTCCTTTCCCGGATCAGCTCAGTAAATGTGCGTACATCGTACATTATAATAACGTTTCATCAGATCGATCGTTAATACAAATAATAATATGCTGATTATAATATTGCGTGTTTTTTTACTATAGGTCGACTGGTGATGTGTGTGTGCTCACGCAAAGCAACGAGAAACCTAGTCATTGCGACCATGAAAAATATGGATTAAAAAATTTAACACAATCAATACTTTATAAAGAACATATTTAAAATAATGTGCAAACATGGTTTCAAATTGCCTCCAGATATTAAAAACCCTATCATTATTCACTTGAATTGCCTCCGATAAATAAATAGTTTAAAATATTATATAGATAATACATCAATAGGTTTAGTTATTTAACTTAAAATGTTGCAGATTTTATAATCAAGAAAAGCTCGCTAACTAAATTTATTTTTATTAATTATTATTAATAGAAACTGAGGTTATATAGTTATTTGTACTCCTTAAATATTTGACTTGGATATTGAAAAAGCTTAACACGTACTTCGTTTCCTTAGATTTGTTGCAAATCGAACAATCTGTCATAAATTAAAATTGTTAAATCCTACATCAATCAAGAATATTATGATCAATTATGTTGGCCGACGAACGAAAATTAAAATATTACGTATTACAAAATTCAATGTATAATATAACCGATATAGGTATATTGATTTTTTTTATATAATATAGTACCTATAGTACCTACATATTATCATGATATTATGATATGGGTGGTAATTCTAGTACACCCAAATGGTATACTGAAATTGCCTCTAAAAACATCTGGAGGCGATCGGAGTAGAACAGAAAAGTCACCTACCTACCTAAAGATTTGGAAGGCAATATATTCGTGTGCACAGAAAAAAAATTTGCCTATATATATAATATACCTATAATAGTATAATATAGTATGATTAGCAAACGACGAAGGAAATCGCCATCCAAGCGGCCAACGCCCAACTACGTTCGCGATAGAATAATGTTCGTGTTTAATTGTTATATTTTATGTGCTACGATAGTACCTATACATAATAGTATTATATTATACATTTATACACTATAACGGTACCACTCGCAGGAAGCAACTGCGACAGTGTAGGATTGTACGAATACGGAATTTTCGTGGTCAATAAACTCTATGAGTGTGTGTGTGTGTGTGTGTGTGTGTGTGTGTGTGTGTGTGTGTGTGTGTGCTTCGTCTATATTATAGTACAATATAATCATAATAATAATAATAATATAATATAAGCACACCCACATACGTATATAGGTATATAATGCATCGGCAGTATCTACACGTAGGATGTGTGTTTTTTTCGTCTTACGAATCCAAAAGACGTCTGTCGTATTGTGTTTTATCGTAAAATTATTTCTTGTAAGCTTATAAAATTGTAAATAACAATAAATAATAATACAGGCGACCGGAATACGTGTTGTTATCCGAAATGTCATCCTCGGCTACCTATATAGCCTCTTTTATATTACAACGAAATACACTTATATACTTACTGAGTTATACGTAATCGTCCCAAACATCAAAATGTACGTATACGTTCCCGTAACAATCTACAGTAATATCAAATAATTATGATGATAAGTCTAGAGAACAGAAGTCATTGCACTAAAAACTTAATGAGTCGTTTGCAGCAATGCTGTAAAAAATCTAAAATTGCATTAAAAAATAAAAAAACGTATAAAAGTGTTGTTAGTTTATCTATTTTTATAAAATACATACATTCTATCTTACTTGGAAATAAATTAGGTAGATACATTTTTCAAGTTTAAGAACTTCCGAGCCCTAATGAATAACACATTACAAATACCGCGAACCAGTTTCTTATTACAATATTCCGTATACCGTATTCCTACATAACCTATATTAATATATTACGTTGTTTAATATATGAAATTTTATTTTAATGTGTTACCTATATCACAACTCTATCAAGTACAGCGATTAGAATTACGTGTGCACGATTTTCATTCCGTTTCGACACAAAATATCGTATTATAATAACTCCGAATAAAATATGTGTATACAATATATAATATTAAAATATAATAATATAATGTATAATATCATATCGGTACAAGGGCGTCACCGTGGCAAAAAAACTAACTCGGCTAATATCTTTGTAATATATAATATATTAATAATATGGGACGCTCACGATTGCTGTTCCGCCGGGTCAAAGTTTCTTGTGTATTCACGAAATTGTATTATTTAATATTATCAACAAAAGATGGACAACAAAAGTTAAAAAAATAACTATATAATATACATAATCTAATAAGTAAGTATACGGAAAATGTATTCATTATAGCTTGTTGTAAGACATGAAATTGTTAATCAAAGTTTGAACCAGGTACTCATTCAGTTTGAAATGAAATATTTAAACTAAGGATAAAAATTCTTAAAAATGGTTAAACTAAATGATAGATGTAATATATTACTAATATATTGAATCTAGTGTTTATTATATTTGAACCATGTAAGATTTTAGATTATCAATATTAGTAATTAGGTAGCATTTGATTTTCAACTTTTCAAGTCACCACAGCCCTATCATACCTTCCAAACCCATTATCATGGACTTATTATTCTTAGTACTTACACAAAGTAAACTAACTCTATAGGTACCTACTAGTTTTAATACGTTATCCTTTTTACAACATTTTTTCGCTAATTAATTATTTACAGATAAACCCTCCTTGGGTTCTCATTTCAAAAATAGGTATATCTACAGAACATTTCTTAAATAGTTCAAAAGTCTTCAAGAATTTGGAAATATGGCCTTTAAATATACCTAAAATAACTGCATTATTGAAGAAAAAAGGGGTGAGCAGGCTGGGTGAATCACCATCATCCTGTATATGTATGATTCGTGATTATGCCTAGCTAGTTCTTGATAAATTCATGCTAGTGAAATTTTTTTCCATTTTAAATAATATTATTGAAAACTCTGTTCCGCGAAGATAAATAAATATAATATTATGCTCAATGCTCATGAGTGAAAAAAAATAAAAAACCTGTTTAAAATTTGTTTTCTTTTTAATACAAATGATAAAAAATATTTTAATAAAACCCGGTTGAAAATTGTATTGAGCCAACAGTCACAGACAATAATATATTTTGTTAACCTTTTGAAAAATAATCGATTTATCATAAATACATGCTTAATGTTTAATATAATATAGAATTAAATTATTCATTCTTATCTCTTCTAAACATTGGGTTATTTTTATTTTGAACATAATATCAATAACGAAATTGAAAAATCGTTTGTGAATAGGCACTATATAAGAGATAGTACCTATCTACGTATCTACGTACCGTGTATTTAGTATATTTATATGTAGGCTGTATTAAAATATATTTTGTTATACCTACGAATGACATCATAATAAAATTGAAATAAAAGTATTAGTAATTAAATGTTTGAAACTTATATTTTGTACACTCATAATTCATAATCTTTGTCATATTAAGACGCACAGTATATAAATTATGATTAGCAAAAACGACAGTAATATCATACCATAAACGATAACTTCTGCGTCATTGAACATTTAAAATAAACTATACATAACAAAATTCCCAATACACGTGAACATGGCGTCTCAAATTATTATTGAATGCCATACTACCATTATTCTGACCCATATTTGTCAACATCCGTTTAATTAATTAGTCACCATTTAATATAATATATTATCAATATATTATATTATTGTATACGTATTTATTCGAGTGTTCGGCAACAGGTATCAGCTGTAAAAGTTCTGAAGATACCTATTCGATTATGCGGTCTAATCTAATAGCGATAAATAAACGTTTCAATCTGTTGGGAAAAATCAAAAAAAAATCGAAATCTTTAATATTATTTTTTTTTAACAACATCGTCGTACGTATTTTTTGCACAGATGTCAACATATGTCAATCACATACCAGCATATATGGGCAAACAGTAGTGTATTTATGGGGGAGGTGGTGAGTGTTTGCACACTCGTTATCCCCTGAGAATGTATCATATTAATATATATTTTCTTGAACTCCCTTAGGAAAAAAAAATACTAATATATTGTTGGTAATTTTTTAATCACGAGTTAGCATGTTATTGAAATTAAAAATTGTGATTTACATCAAATATTTACTTAGTTGTATAACCTGTTATTTTTGACGATATTTCTAATCAATTACCTACTTACGAGTTACGGGTTATTTAATTGGGCGTTGTTGCATTAATATAACCATGTAATTAAAATCACGGTATAATCATGAATTTATCCCCCCCCTCCAAAATGAATGGTAGGTATTAAAAATAGATTTGAAATTTATTCGAAGATTCAAATTTCGAACTGGAAACGATCGGCGTCAGTCGGCGATGGATATGTGGGTCGCTGGTCGGGCGGGTGTATATATTAATCTGCCGTAGTCAAACTGTCAAATTTTATGTGTATTACCGTAATATAATCATATTATTGTAAATATGCTGCAGCAAGTCGTTCGCCGTACACTTACATGCTACATGCATGTCACACGCACACGCGGAATAGCGTGAGCACAAAATATAATAGTAAGCGATCAACGCCAAAGAGTGGGGGAAGGAATAAGGACTGAAAAAGATCATCGACCTCGTAATAATGTAATATTATACAGTGTGTCACCGCCGCCGTTTGTCTGTCATCGTGCACGCCCGTCCAAATGCTACTTATATTATTCATTTATTATTGTAAAACATAGACGCTCATATAGTCATCATCCCCCGTCCCCCTTCCGACCTTAGATTTAAACATTCGAGCTTAAATTATATGATTTTGAGTATATATGGTGCCCGAATGGATAAATCAGCGGTGACTTGAATTTTGGAGATGTTACAGTAAAAACTAAAAATGCATCGATACGCGGGGGTTTTTGAGAAAAAAGTTAAAATACGATCGGTTAGTTCGATGTCTATATGCGATATGGTTTGTTGTAAGATGTAACGCGTATAATATTATATAATGATTTCTCCAAAATCCTATTTCAAAAATAATAAAAAAAAAACGTACAGTATGAAAAAATAAATTCAAATTTGAAAAAAAGTCTGCATTACCACAGGACACACCTAAAATTGAACGAAAAATATATATATATACTATATAGTCATAAAATGTACTTGAAAATTCTAAAACTCTAAATTTGAATAAATGCACTATTTAAGGATAAAAGAATAATCGTTGAATCACCCTGTATATACGCATAATATGCTCGTGTTATATTATTATTGTACATTTTTTTATTACATCGCACACCGCGGATGGCTTTTTTTCTCGGCGCCTCTCAAACAGGTGTGTAGCAGCTGAGCAGCTGGCGACACGGTGGGCAGCGACGCCGGAAGAAACGCGATCGTGTACATTTTCGTACTATACCCGCCTACGATGGCAACGGCGCGTGGTGATAATAATAT
>WHPZ01579289.1:0-12110 GCA_016617965.1 Macrosiphum rosae | reverse complement strand
GGGACATTTTAGCGTCCCGAAGATTTCCCAGGGGACAACGGGACAGAGATTCAAAAAACGGGACTGTCCCGTTCAAAACGGGACGTATGGTCACCTTATCCATACCGAATCTAACAGTTCGCTTCGGCAAGGTACACAAAGTGGCGTAGACACCCCCCCTCCCTCCCCAAATTTTGTACACAATTCAACATGCGTATATGATAATATACATAGTTATATGTGTAAACCGAATATGTCTATTAAAACCTTTATATCCCCCCCGTGTAAAAATCCTAGCTATAGGATCTATAGATACGCTACTGCAGAGTACATCCCATGCCGATTTGCACGTGAACTGATAGTAGATACACTAAAACCGAAATAAGTACTCAGATATTATGGCGCTGTTTTTCGTGTTATTGTTACTGGGCCAAGTCGGTATAAATGTAAATAGCTATAGTATTTAATCATATGAACGGAAAACAATATACAATAATCGAATAACGAAGAATTTTTTTGCTTAGGTCTTATTTTACTCCTCATACATCCTTTCTCGTGTATTCACTATCCGGGTGCACGTGGGATTCCGGAATATCACACGAACGGATGATGTAAAATATAATAATAATATAAATCTCTGAATAGTTTTGGCGCAAACACTTTGGCACCCCGACTAATCCTGATTTGCGCTTTTTAAGGTTTGAAAAAAAAATATAATAACAAAACGTACAGCGAGGAGGAGGAGGAGGAGGAGGAGACGTTTCCGTTGTAATATTATACACGCCGCGGTGTATGCATATAATATTAAATCCGCGACACTGTGACTGCGCTCAGGGTCTTAGTATGGGGAGGGGGTGGGCGAGAGGACGCGGAAAAAAGGAGTAAAAACGTCGTTATTATAAAATATAAAACAATAATATTACACGAAAATCCCACGAAAGTTTTTCCCGGCGGCGCCTTAACGAGCGTGTCTCGCTCTTCGCGGCACAACCAAAGAATATATTATTAATATGTCTTGTACGCTATAATATTATAATACACAAAACACAATATACCACGTGGAGGGAGGGTGGTGGCAGCGGCGTAATCCTAATTTAATGCTTAGGGTTTTCAGTTTTTACGAGTACGTTTCCGTCGCGAAAGGGGTAGGGGATATATTATATATTATAATCGTTCGATTTAATCCGGCCCCTGGCGGAACGAAAAACGCGCGCGGGTCTTAAAAAGTTAACCTCGGCGGCGTCGTCGATATTTTCGCTTCTCGTTTTCTTTGTTTTTTTTTTTTTTTTATATATATATACGTAGTACTACGATATAGAGGTATAGGTACTTTTGCCCGTCGTCTGATGCCGGCGAGATTATATAATTTATATAACGACGCAAGTGCCCGTATACAAGGGATTTTAGCGCGCCACCCGCGGTTTTCAATACCTATACCCCCCCACCAACCCCTCGTCGTTCAACCCCGCGCTGGATATCGGGATTACATTTGCATAATTCACCGAACCGCCTTCCACGCGAGAAAGGGTTTTCTCTTATCTGGCCCGGTACACGTGGGATTTGTGTGCCGGCCGTCCGTTCCGTTGTCTTACGCCGCGTGACAAGATGATTAAACTAACTACGCCTATATCTATGTACTTTGTGAACTTCCACACATATATATATGTATAAACATTTATATAGGGCATATATCGCGTAATTCGCACGAGTACAACGTGTGTGTGTGTGTGTTAATTCGATTCCGCGACTATACCGAGGAAGCGATAAGAAAGCCCGAGAAAGTAAACCGGCGATTCAAGCGTGTATATATAAGTTGTCTGATGTAATTATTGTATACCTATACTATATATAGGCGCGTCTATGTGAATAAGCTGTAAGAGGGTTCTCGGAAATCAGCTCCGACTCTGGTGAGGGATAAGAGAAAATTAGAATATCGTCCTGTTTAGCCAGAGATGTCCTCGGCGGCGACGTTGGCAACGATTTTAACTCTGCAGGATGGCAAATTCCGTACGTGCGTCTCGTCTATATAATATAATATCATATATTTGATGAAAGTAAGTTTCGTCCGTCTAAATATTAAATCATGTAGATTAAGTTTTTAAAAATATTTTCCTTCTCATTTTTTTAGATTTTTTTCAATAACATTGTTACCCGTGGTTAAAACTATCGTTTTTTTTTTGTGAAGTACCTACACGTTCTGAGTTGAGACTCAATAACATTAACTATTGAGATCAATATTATTATAAGTTATACCATCATCATTATGATATTCTGATACAATATGATTGGCTGACGCCAAAACAGATAACATTTTAAAAGACGTTTGAATTTACCGTCGGACGCCATTTCTGGGTCACACTAGGGCCATGACTAACTTTACAACAATAGGTACCTTTAAAATGGACTCAAGTTACTAACTAACTTGAAAATAAAAATGTGGACGAGTGTGAGCGTTAGTATATGCAGACGTAGAATAAGGCACATTTCCCCATCGGTCCATCACTGATACGTCATAATATTTGTATTTTTCTCCAACGGTCGGTGTCGATTGGGTCATCATTTGCATCCCCCCGTGTACACAACCACCACCAGGTTCTAACCCATCTATTTACTTTGGTTCAGCCTGGTATATACTAATGTAACATATTATTATTATACGCGTTTATGTCTCAGATGAAACCGAATGTTGCGCAACGACGACAATAAATATAATATTACCCACAATATTATGCGTGCGGCGAGCGACTCGTGTGACGTGCAGGACATTATTATATCATAATATATTATATTATTAGCGCGTAACTTGTTTGAACAGAGGATAAACGACTTGACGGAAAAAAATAAATGAAAGCGTACACGGGACATTAAACGCGAATCACCGCCGTGTTCCGCGAGTATATTATGATATATTATATAGACCTAACCTTTTCGACATCACTCGAACGGCATTTGACAAAAGTACACGAAACGCATAATACGTGCACACGATAAATTGCAGTCGTCGTCGTCGTCGTCGGGTGTGCGTCGTATCAAAATAATATGGCTTTACACGTCTGCACACAATGTACGATACCTAGGCGAGTTATTATATGTATACACACATATATAGGCACGACAAAAGGCCGACGATTACCCGTTTATAAGTGACCCTAATGTGCCCGTGTAACGTTTAAAATAATTAAAACTCAAAGGGGTGTGTGTGTGTGTGTGTGTGCATATAATACAACACGATTTGTAATCTCTTGTCGCGTTTTTTTCCACGTCCTCTTAATGTGCACCGACTGACGTCCCGAAATGGGAGATAACGATCTCGACGTGATAGACCTAACCCTGTGGCGCAACACTTCTTATTGTGCTTGTGTGTGTGTGTGTGTGCGCCAGGTAACAGATAAAAAAGCGTTCGAGTTCAATGCGACAGAGTACGATTTCGAATGTGTGCAAACAAATCTTCGAATCATTTTATCACACATAATATCAACACAGCTGCAGCAGCTGCGTATGTATTCGACTTTGAGCATATTATAATGTGTGTAGGTATACCTACTCGTCAGACGAGCGAAACAGCACTCGTTTTACATAATACCCGCATGCGGTGTGTTAATCAACTGGATGTCAGTCCAAGTCGTAGTGTGAATATTTTTGTGCAGATGTTTTCTAATGTAATTTAATACGACTAATGGCCATCCGTTTACCAATAGATATGACGTTATAATAATATATGTCATGAGTAGGAAAAAAAAATTGGACAATAAGCATAAGAAAAAACCGTAGCCCACCATCGACATTTTCCACTTCGAAGAAAATGTATGAATCATAATTAATATCTTTTTAAACTTTTTCTCGTATTTTGAAAAATATTTTGTAGCTCACTACGTTATAAGGTACCTAATCTATATTGTTACTTAATTACGAAAATATAGTCAGATAAACATAATAATTGTTTATTGTATTCGAATATTATTTATTGTAACCGTTACTTACATCAGTTGTACTTTACAATAAAGGTCGCAGATAAGAAAAGTATGAAATGTATTTATTTTTTTGTAGTTATAAATGTTCAATACAAGGAGCGAATATAGCGTCAAAGGTTGTGTTGTTTCTAGTTGTTGAAATATTTGGTTTGCTATTTTGCAGTTCCATAATAAATATATTGCGCACGAAGAGTACGAATTTTTGTCCACGTTGAGATTTAATATCGGTGTTAAAATCCCCTTCAAGAATAATTATTGGCACTTTATCAGCATCGCGTCTTCTAACTATGTAATATTTAGGACTATATCGCATTAAATTCCATTCAAATAAATCAAGTAACTTATAACTATAGTTATAGTTCCAGTATGCTGGTACCTGTTGTTATGTACTTAACTTTACCAAAATTAGTGTATGCAGTTTATTGTAAGTTCTCGCTTACTAAGCGTGTGATACTATATCCATGCCGATAAAACAATAGAGTGACACCCAAAGTGAGATTTGAACACAAGGCCCATAGATGAGATTAAAATCCTTTTAATATTTATTAAAAAAATAAAGATTTATTTTAGTAGATTTTCTAAAACTATTTTCTTATATACATAGTGGGAATTAGGTAATGTTTACGTTTTATTAATTTCTATGATGATACATAACAAAGCGTTACTATAACCATTTTAAAAACTACTGAGAATTTTCAACTTTTACTCCACAAAATTACCAAATACCTATTTACTATATCCAATTTTTAGAATTACTAGAAAAGGTGTAGATATTTAGACACAAAAATAAATACACGCATCATTGTAAAATCAATACAATAGAAAATGCATAAGCTTTAGATATTTTTACTTATTTTTAAAAAGAAAAAAAGTATGCATAATATTATTAATATAATATAATATTTAATAAATTCAGTTTTCTGTAAAAAAAACAACGGTTATGTGCGTTTACTAACAGATTTATTTGTTCTTATATAATCCCGTTCAGTATATAGCACTATTACTACTCTCGTTATTTTATTTTCAAATAAATATTTCTCTAGAACGTTTGTATAATATTATAATGTGATATTATACCGACAAACGTTGTCAGTGAAAAATAATCCTAAGAAGAGTGCCGTATATTATATAATAAACCGAAAATCTTTTGTTTGCATAAAAATAATTAAAATCCTTAAAAGTAAAATACTAAAGCAGTTTATCGTCCAAACAACAGTTTTTCGCATAACGAAAAAAATCAGCGTGTAGGAATAAACCTCGGTAAAAAACGACTTAGTACATTTTTATAACATCGGACCTCCGACTGCAGGAATCGTTAATTATCGTTCGAAATATTAACGGTTCAAATGTCGTTTTAAAGTATTAAAGTCAAGGTTTATGCTATGTAAATTCTTTTCAGCGAAAACGCAAACATTAAACCTTTGCATTTTACGGTCTTAAACTTATCCTACGGGTGAAATTGATACCGTTTAACGAGTTTATTTTCTCGGCGGTGATTGTGTGCGCAGTGATTTATGTTTTTACTTTGTGTTTTTATTGGCCAAAACCTTTATTTGCAAAAGTGGCTGGAAAAACAATGGGAACGAAAACAAAATAACAGCGAAACTTTGTCGCATTAACAAACATGTTTAAAATTCAATGTTTTATTAAACGAATTTCGACAACAATATATTATATGCAGGCGTAGTCAAGGCAGTCGATAACTATCCAGTCAAACACAATTACTGTTTTAATTCATATATTCATATTATTTTATTGTGCAGGTGTAGGCGAGTAGTTCGATAAATAAATAGTTGTTGGAAATCGGTGCTGACCTTTTTGATTTGATCAACAAGTATCATAAACGATCAGAAGCAAAATATAATTGATCAACAAAACAATATTCGAAAAAATTGCTAAAATAAATAAAGTTTATAAAACTTAAATAGTTTAGTTTTCTTGAAAAGAGAAAATTCAGTGTGCATCGAGTCAATTATTTTATAGAATATAACGAAAATTACAAATATAAAAACAAACCAAAATAACTTCTTTGTTAAAGGATTATCAAAAATTGAAGACTAAAAAAGAATCAATATCGAAGACGATGCTTGACAATAATTTGAAAAAAAATATATTTATATTTTTGAAAATTTTTTGTTACTATTTAAAGCAGGGGTGTCCAACCTTTTGTGAAGACTGGGCCAAATCATAGGGGAAGAAGTTGTTGTGGGCCACATACTTTTTAATAATAATACATTCAAATTGAATGATTAAATTATATTCTATAATACAACAATACATTTTTTAATAATTTTACTATAGCGAATAATAAGCAGAAATATTTTTGTTCATAAATGACAAGGAATATTACTTTCGGAGCCAATAAAGCTAAGACACTAATAAAGTTTATCTTTATTTGATGTTTAATATTTTGTAGTTTTATATTTTTAATTTATATATATAATATAAATATAAATTTTAATTTTAAAGTTTCAGCCAATTTGAAATTATCAATAATTATGATTCTCTTTTTTTTTAAATAGGAAAATACATTTAGAATTTTTCTATAAATACAGGTTTCTGCTCTTATTATAATCTATGGCTGAATTTTTTGATAACCGACTTAGGAACATAACCACAACAAGCTTTTGTATGCTTCATTTGTACCACAATTAGGACCATTGTTTCGTCAGCTTGCTGGACTTATGTTCTTTTTGTTCAATAATTAAATAATAATGACACGGCGTTGCAATTAGGCAATTTAGCTACATTCTTATCTTAAATATTAAGATTAGGTACAGCTATTCGTTTACGGGATTTATTAATAAGTTGTACTTACAGTAATATTGTATTCTGCTGTTTTACGAAAAACACGATAACTCCAAAAAAACCAAACTTTCAGAAAAACGTTATTTTATTTTGCGATTTTAGTTAGTTGATTTTTTTAAAAATATTATTTGTAAATGCGTCATGTACCTATAAAGAAAAAATAATAATTAACATAAATTGTACTTTTAACTGTAAAATATTAATATAGGTAAGCTTCAATTATAAAAATTATAAATGGAAAAATCATTGCTTGTCCCTTTACACTCACTGAACATTTTCGTCACTATTCACATTTAACTAATATTAGGTACAATACAAATCTAAGTAAAGGTGGAGAAATTCGTATGGTCAATAAAACAAATATTTTTATATCTTTGAAAAAAAATTAATAATAATTCATTCATGAACAAATAAAAAAAAATATTTTTTTTAATTTTATAGCAGTTCAGTGTTCATCTCAACTATATTGAGAAGAGAAATCTACCATCAAGGTTTCTTACACAAACAATAAACCGCAAAATACATTTAATAAAAACATCAGAAACCAATCTTAGCCATATGAAGACATTAATGTAATTAAGTATCAAATAGGCGTTAGTAATACTAAAAATAAATATAGTAAAAATGTTTATAATAAATAAAAAGTTGTGAATAAAGATAAATTAGAATTTAAAACTCTTACCGGATTCATGTAAATTCATACAAAGACGAAAAAATTAACAACTAGCTTTTAATTGTTATAGTTCATCTACTGACTGCCTTTGAAGCCATAGCTGGTTTTAAGAGTTTTTCACCTAGGTTCAACAGGAAAAAAAACCCCATTTTACGAATAATAAAATCAATTAGTTTTATAATGAAATCAACCTATATGAGCACAATAATTATGTTAAAAAAAATACGGATGGCCGGATTATATTTTTACTTAAATAAATGTTTCAAATTACAATATTATGCCGAGTCCTGATAAGTGACTGCAGTGGTTATTCCAGTAGGAGAAAAAAAATCTTCAAAACCTCCAAAGCTTTAACACTGCAACATCATAAATATTGTTCGTGTTAAATTCAGTTTATGAATATCTTGGTAACGAAATTATAATATTATCATTTGAAGTATATTATAATACATATGATGTTTGGCACATACATTTGCAATTAATTAAATAACAGTTCCTGGAAAGGTACTTCGCCATGGTGGAATAATGTATAGGAATCGTATTATTTTATGCAAATGCGCCTAACCTACAGTTTGCCGAAAAAATCCGATAACTGCGATTATACGTATTTTCCGTTGCAGGTAATGAGTGACGACCATCACCGGGCACCATCACTTTGAAATAACGCAGGAGGGGCGATTGTAAATCCCGCCGATTTATAACATGTAAATTCCACCGATGCCATAGTGTATACTATAAAAGGTACTTAATTATGGCGAATTCTGACTTATGAGTATAGTTGCTACGATTACGAAGTCTTAACGAAAATCGTCGTCGACCTACCATGGTCGCGGTCGGTGCCATTTCTTAAAATGTATACAATGAGTCAATGCAAAAGTACCCCCACTGTTTTATCGAGTTAAGGAATTAAAATGGCAGCGTAAGAGGACGCGACCTATACACAACTGGCTATATACTATGAAATTATATACTGAGATATGGACTGTACGCCGCCATTTTGTTGTGGTTTGATAACGATATGGTCTACATGTGCTATATTATAACTTCGTATGTTTAATAAGCCATGGTCGGCGCGGTCCACGGTCGACGTTCTTCGCGTTCGTCATAATCGGTAATTTATTATTATAATACGATATAATGCGTAAACCGCAGTCGAATTTCGGTTCCGTAATAATAATGTTCAAAAAGTGGGTAGTGGATGTCCCTCTGCTGTACAGTAGGTTACAAGTGGGTAAATGTATAAAGAATTGTATTCAACTATTGAATTCAATGACATAATAATATCATTTTATAAGAAAAACGATTGTGAGCGGAGACGGTTTATCAGTCTGGCGATATTGTTATTATTTATTATATCCGGTAAGTTGAATTTATATAATAATAGGTGTTATTATTTTTTATTCGTTTCTATGGTGATACACAAAGCGTTAGAAACTAAAATCCCATTTTTAGCTGTTTTTCGTAATTTTTAGGTAGTTTTTCCTGTGGCATTAAATGACTATTGAGAAAATCGAAAAATTACCTTTTTTAAAGTACCATCTTGATCCAATTTGCTAAAGGAAAAGGTACTATATGTTGAAATCAAAGCACTCCTTCTGGTGGATATTTTGTATACAGGATATAAAAAAAAAAAATGAAAAAAATAAACACCATTGTAAAACCACTAGCTTCCTCGCTCCGCTCAGAATCTAAAAAAAAAATTAGAAACTTTAATTTTCTACCTGGATAGTGACTTAAAAAATTGTTCAATATTTTTATAATGATTTGATGGTTTAGATTAAATAACTTTTAAGTTTGATACAGCTAGCTGTGGCGTTTATGCTAGTATGATTACAAATTATTACAATAGATATAAAAATATAATGTTATAGTTGTAGCCTATAAGGAATTAGACAAAGGAGTTAATATGACTTCTGAGAGAATTAAAACAATATAAGATAAAATTAAAAAAAACCACCCCCTCAAAGTTAGCCGCCAAGGGCAACAGTCCCCTATTACCAAACGCCCTAAGCACAGCCCTGGAGGGGTAGTAATATTATTATAAGACCAAACTATTGGTAATTTGCATACGAACTGTATGCGGACAACGTGCAGGACTGTGATGGATTAGTGTTGTGTTATAGGTAAGGATATAAAACGCAGAAACGAAAGTAGAATTTCGGTTCCGTAATAATAATGTTCAAAAAGTGGGTAGTGGATGCCCCTCTGCTGTACAGTAGGTTACAAGTGGGTCAATGTATAAAGGATTGTATTCAACTTGAATTCAATGATATTCTATCATTGTATAAAAAAAACGATTCTGAGTGAAGACGGTTTGTCAGTCTGGATATTGTTATTATTTATTATATCCTGTAAGTTGAATTAATATTAAAATATTATTATTTTTTATTCGTTTCTATGCTAATAAATAAAGCGTTAGAGATTAAAATCCCATTTTTAGCGGTTTTTTGTAATTTATTGGTGGTTTTCACTGTGGCATTTAATAACTATTGATCAAATCGAAAAATGACCTCTTCAAAGTACCATTTTGATCCAATTTGCTAAAAGGTAAGGTACTATATGTTGAATTTGAAGAACTACTTCTGGTAGAAATTTTGTATATAGGATATAAAAATAAAAATAAATAAACACCATTGTAAAACCACTATAGCTTCTTCGCTCCGCTCAGAATCTAAAATAAAAACAATAATGTAATCTAATGTTATATTTATATGTTTTATGTCAACGATACGAACAAGAGTGATTAAGCCTCAATACGACCGAAACTCTCTTACACCTCACTTGGACCCAAGCCGGAACAAAACAAAAGAATCCTTAAATTTTTAAATTTTTAAAAATAACAAATATAATAAAACTGTAACATGAATGTAGCATCATTTTAAACATTTTTTTACTAACGTTTTTGAATAATGTTTATATTTATACTTTAAATAATCGTGACTTTACAAGTCAGTAAGATACTGTAACTAATGGCACTTGCTGCAGAGTTATAATAATAAGGTTAATAAGAAAAAATCTCCACTATGGTCGGGATACCATTGAATGATTTATCATCATAAATTCATAATAAAAAAATGTCAACAATTATTACGTAGTTTTCTCCTATCGTAGAAAAGGCGAATTGTGCATAGCATACAAAATCGTGTAATAATATTATTACGTTTAGGTACTTTGATTTACTATTGATTTTCATCTTTTTTTATTATAGGCAATTGAATTTTGAATACTTAAATTATTATTTTTGAACAACCTATAAAATATAAAAGACAATGATAAAAATGTATTTTTAGTATTGAATAAAAACCGATTTATATAAAAAAAATCTGAATAATACAATATTAAATATGTACATTTTTCACGAATACAGCGAATATATAGTGTAAGAAGTCATTATAATATCACACTTCCAAAACTGTTAACTTTTATCACCAACTCAGTTTATCAACAGCGTAGGCACTTACAAAGTATGGGTATTCAATATTTCAATGTACCTTGTATTATTATTACTAGGCTTCCACCGTAGAACGAAAAAATTGTGTTTTGGCACTTGTCTCGGTTTGTTCACCTTGAGCAGTGTAGTGTGTTACGATACTATATGTCTATATATACACATTAATTCAATACAGTTATTGAACGTTTGCGTACAATTTACTGCGTCGTAATCTGTTTTATATCGATTCGGGCACCCTTAAGCCCGTCACCAGTTAAATAATAATGCAACATTATACTCATATTATATCGAACACACATAATAATATAATATGTATATAACAGTTCACCGCGTACACACAGTTATTATTCACGTTTAACGTGTGACCGCAAAGACGTCGTCGTCGTCGTAGTAGTATTATAGTCGACGTTCCGTAAGAGAAAAAGAGTGACGGATAGACAAAGTGGTGGAGGGATACTGAGAGAGACAGATTGATGGATATCCAGACAGAGAAAGACTGTGTGTGTGTGTGTGTGTGTGAGTGTGATAGGAGAGAAAGATAGAGAGAGAGAGAGACGAAAAGGTTAAAAAACAACCAAATAAAAACGTGTGGTCGCGTTTCCACCCTCCTCCCACAACCATGGCTGGGTGCCCCTCGTGACCGGGGTCGTTTCTTTTGTACACGAATTTCATATATAACATATTATAAGAGCAAAGGGTGTCTTTACACGCTCCCCGCACGTCTCGATCCGTTCACCCACGCAAAAACTACCTCCTCACTGAGCTAGCGTACACACACACACGCACACCTCACCCCCCCACCCGTCGTTGGATCATTTTACCATCCCCCCCCGTACGTGTATAATATAATCTCATCGGTCGGTCCCGTCGCAGACTCGTTCCGCACCTGCACACGAACGCGTAACCGTGGTCTGAGGACACGGGCGCGGAGAGATGAGGGGTTCGATGACTATTAGGCGAAGAGGAGAATATTATATATATTATATCATACACACACACACGCACACACACAAATGTATACGCTCGGACGAGGGGTTATATTTCAGTCGATTTTTTTTCTCTTTTTTATCCGTTACGTTTCACTAATAGCCGCACCGTCGACTTTCGGGACCGTATGTATTATTATTACTGTATAATATATTTATACTCGCGTAGTCTCTCGTCCGCCGGCCCGTTCGTCGCCTTATTCATCGCGTATATTGTTGTTAAATCTCGCCCCCCCCCCCCC
>WHPZ01579288.1:0-14629 GCA_016617965.1 Macrosiphum rosae | reverse complement strand
TATACGTCATTTGGTGTGTAGATTGAAAACAGTGTGTATTATTTTGGGGTTTAGTAAGTTCCCACACAATACATAGCAGGCAAGCGGGTACATATGTAAGTTCCCCCACGGAAAAAATACACTCGTACGTAAGTTCCCACACGAAAATTTATTCAGACTTAGGACTGACAACTTAAACGTAGTTGGTCCAAATATATAATAAAAATTAATAATATAATAGGTATGGTCCACAATCCACATATTATTTGTACTTTTGCGAGCGTTTGTAGTAAGACTTGTATCAGAACTATCACTAGCCCAAATACTAGGGGGACACTATATCAATAAAAACATTTCAGATAACAATTTAAAAATAATTATTTATTTTATTGCTTTCGAAATAATCCAAATTAAATTAAATTTTTTCTGTAACTATTATTATAATTAGTATAACTATTATTATTTTATACCTACCTACTTATACAAATAATATATGGACCATACCTACACATTATATTATTAATTTTTATTATATATTTTTACTAGATTCAATTAAAAAATTGATTGTACTTTTTTTATGCAACACAAAAACAAACAAATTTTAACCAAATACATTTAAGTTGTCAGTCCTAAGTCTGAATAAAATGGGAAGGAAGTTTGTATTCGGTGTAATTTTTTTTCGTGTGGGAACTTACGTATGCATACCCGGGTGTGATTATTACCTGTTATATCTCGTGTGGGAACTTACATTCAACCATTATTTTGACATACAATGTGCTGATAAAGTGTGTGGTTTTTGTCCATTGACCTTTTCGGAAATCTTAAGTATGCGGTAATTGGACGCAACCCCTTGAACATCATTACAATCAACTCTCAGCCGACGTATCACATCATATTATTGTTTTAATCGTTTTTGCTAGTGTTGTACATATACAAAACTACATAATTAAGGAAAAATATGTAAAATATTAATCCAATAGTATCACGAGCGAGTGTGACATTTATTTATGCGACAGCGCTGCGGTCATAACAAGCCCAAAAGTTTATTTTCATAAGCACATTATTTTTTTTTTTTTTACGCTGATTGCGTTGTTTTATTTACGATGTATAAGGAATATATTATATGAATGTTTAGACGTGTGTCGTCGTATACTATACCGATCGTCCAGAAACTGTTTCCCGCGGAGAAGGCCCGCCCAATAAAACATTTGGGCAACATATAGGTAGGAATAGCTATGAATAATAAAATATTATTTTATATTATATCGCTTAAATCGAGTTTTTAACATCGGACGTCCCACCACGTCGACTGGGGAGGGTGTCCAGTTACGGCCAAAACGTAATTTACCGAACCCTCTATATAGGATATAATATGTGGTACCTGAAAACTCTCGTCAAGTGCAGTAGAATCTCAAGGAGAACGAAAAAATTCTTCACATCGAGTCTTACAATTGCTATTTTAGTGTAATATAGTAAAGATTCGAAGAGATTTCCATAATACTTATCATTTATTTATGTTTGAAGTAATAATTAGAATTTAATCGGGGCAGGGCAAACTTCGTAGACGTTAACGTTTGCACATCGCTACATAATTTATAGGTCGTCATTGTTATACTATTGCTATATACAATTGTAATAAAACAATTTGAAAAGTTATTAAAATAAAATGTAACCAGCTATACCTATTCTAAATTTTGATTCGTAAATTCGGCCATTGTTCGAACACTCGTTCATATATTGCAAAATTGTTCGACCGTAAATAATTGAAAAACTATGTTTACAATATACGATCATTTCTGAATCTGATTATATTTGAATCTGAGATGCAACTATTATGCTCGCGTGTTATGAAATCCAGTCGTGTCACCGCACATTATATACTACCTGCAGCAACAGCTGTCGTACCTCTGAAACGTGCGATGCACAGACGACCAACCGAATTGTTTACCGTGTGGGATTTAAGGTGCACAGACGAGACAAACTCCGCCCCCGAAATCGGCGAGGAAGACGTCGTCGTATATATAACAGAAATGCCTCTCATGTCGTATAATAGACGCTGCGGGATACGCAGAGGCCGACGAATCTTCTTCGCCGCCAATGCACTCGTTTACCGATAATTAATATTGTTTAGTGGGGTGTTAAACGGGCCTCGAGCTCGGGGGCTGCAGCCTTCAGTTGCACGCCATCAGGCCCCGCAGCGGACGACCCGACCGGAAACATTTCCTCGCCGTGTGTACGAGCTCGTCCGTACCGATATACACGTGAAAAGTTGTGTGCTTTACGATACTGCACGGACATTATATTACTATTATCATCATTATAACGCAGAGGTTGTAACTCCTGAGCTAGATCCTTAAGCGAAGACATGATAAAAATAATGGTATTTACCTGTATATAGTAGGTACAGTAGTAAAACATAGGTACACACACAACTATACGCGGTATTTAACATAACCTCCGATTTCAATAAATCGAATTTTAAAGAAAATCAAGCGGACCGGAAACACAGTAATTTCCTCGTCGTGTGCACGAGCATTCTGTAGGTACCTGCAGTATACAGACGGTGACTGATGAGTAATAATAGTATACAATACGCACGGACGGCGTTACTATATTATCGTTATTATTATATACAGCGTTTATAACTCCTTGGAGTTGCAGCCAGTAAGCCATGATATTATCATAGTAAAAACAACGGTTTTTCTACTGTTCAATTATATGGTAAAACATTATTTTCAACATAATTTGAATATCAATCGGGATTCGACACTCTCGGCTTTAGTTCTGACGCAGTTCAAAGTTAGTCCGGACTCTGCGTAGGTCATAATATTATATTATATCTTCACGAAATGCGTTTATTATTGAAAAATTATATTTTCTTCTGAACGAATAATTTCGTAACCGCTCATTTTTTCCGCACTCAACCAAAAAATAACCGGTCTCGTCCAAAATGTTCCGTTATTTTGATAAGCTAGGCTCTCGGGGACCAGGAAGAATACGCGAATTCAGATCTATATAATAGGTACATTATGCGCCACCGTTTGCGCGCTGCAAACGTCACAAAACGGTTTTTTAATCTGTTTTAACCGCTCGTTAAGAGCTCGCGATGCGATATTATCGTCGGAGTAAAAATTATTAAGCATACACGACTCGGTGTTGATTTATGTTTCGAGAAAAAGGAAAAAAAAAACCTTACACCGGCTGGAGGCGTAGGTGCCTCCTGTTACCCGCAGTGGGTAAACCCACCCGTTGTTTTGCCACTCGAAAAACACACCGAAGCTCCGCCACGATAACGGCCGTCGACGACATTTCTGCGTTATTATTATTATTATGTCGTCGTAGCCGATTAGCAGCGGACTTGGCCGCGGAGTAATTAATCAGCGCGGACCGCCGCCGGAGCTTTCGTCGTCGAGGAGTATAATAATAATTTATGCAGTCGGTGGTGGCTCTTGTGGCTTTCATTAGCAGCAGCAGCAGCACACGAATTCATATTATATTATTATATACAGCACGAGTATCGCCGCCGCCGCCGAACAGTAAATCAAATTAATGGGCCGCGCGCGTATCAACACCTCTCGACCGCACTTATTTTTTTCGTTCACACAGTGCATAAATTAAACAGTTTCCGAGGAGAGAGTGTAAAAAAAAAAAAATTTAAATTTCACCGCTTCTGCTTCTTCGCGCGACGCGTCTAAATATATTATAATGACATTACTGCTGCAGTCCCGTACGCGGAACGATGGTGGTTTTTTCGGCCCAAAAGTCCAATGATTTATCGGGAATAGCATATATTATAATATTATTATACGGTGTCGGCGACGGACGACGACAAACACGTAAGACATATAATTATTATTATTATTATTTATACTATGCGCACTAGCGTAAAACCACCGAGTTCTCATCAGAATTTTTGTTTTCTATGTAAATCGCATACGTTTTATATTGTTTCTCTTCTTTGCAGCACCCTCCACCGTTCGATTGTGTGACGATAATCAAGCTATTATGTTATATTATGCTTATAAGTACTCGACTTAATCTCCACACGTGATACATTATAGTTACTTACCTACTTACCTATATATTATTATAAACATCCAAGCAACCTTACCCCCCCCCCACCATTTTACCTTTCATAGTTTTATAGTAAATGTATTCAAATTTTAATCAACATCCGTATTATAATTTAAAATTCTAGGGATTTTTTATATTACTTAAGGAAATGTCCTGCTTCGATACACAATTCTGTTGTTCAAATAATAACACTCCCCACTTTTTTCTACTATATTATGCTATATTTCAGTGTATCATTTTTTCGAAAATATTTTGGTATACCTACTTATTGTATTATTACTTATTCATATCGTCATTAAAATTTCTATGCTAAGAATAATATTATAGTCTTTCAACGTAGTTTTCAAAAATACATGAAAGATTTAATATTGGTTTCCGTATATTTTTTTTATTTTGCTTTATCTTTTTTTATAAATTATAATGGTTGATGGGTTCATATAATTACTACAGTTTTCAAATCGCCATAGTTCTCAAATTTTCCGAGCCACTTAATAATAATTTACAGTAGAAAAGGGGATTCTCGTTTCAAGAACCGAGGATCACCCCAGAACACTCCTTCAGTGGTTAAAAAATTTCAAAATTTCAAAATAATATGGTCTTTAAGTGTATGAAAAAAATGTAAACATAAGATATTGAATATCTGCATTATTGAAGTGTAAATAAGGGTGGTGAGCATGCCTGGTGAATTATTACCCTGTATACATATGTTGTATGAAAATATAAATGTTATATCTCTGCTGGTTAGACCGTTCACAACGGACATTGCGGTGATTATGAAATAAACGTAAATTGTAATACAAATGCAGCGAAACAGCCATTATGAAATCTTATGAGTTATATGGGTGACTAAAAAAAATTGTACTATAGAGAACTTCATTGAGAATTTGTTTAGAATTAAATATAAACTATGTTCTGATTTGGTTTGGTTCTCAATATATTTTGTTAAACAGAAAATGAAAGTATATAGTTATATAACTATTGATATGTATAGTTTAAGCAATTTGGAAGTTTCACTGACCTAGCTATACACATTAACAATGTTCATTCATTGGTTAACTCTTTATCTACCACCTTATCTTTACAATGCACATATAAAATGAGGTCGTGATTAATTACATTTCACGGATACCTAAAGGCTTCAGTTGCTATACAGGTATAATTTCACAAAATAAAATTTTTTTGGTTGATAATTCATGTACCAATAATTTATGTTGTCTAAAAAATTTTGAAAACTATTCATTCGAACATTTTGGTGAGTTCGTTTTTTTCACACCTATATATGTAAAATATTAGTTGGTATTATGTACGACTTTTATGATTGAACACACCTCATATCATGTTATATAATACCTAATATACATTTACATGCGGCGCACTGCACGTCTGAGAGAATATTAACTCCCTTAAATCCCATCGCGACGACGTCGGGGGAAAACGATACGTTTTAAGTATGATAACGTAATACACCTTTGTAGTTCCGGTGTTCAACAAACCGGAAAGAACGAAATAAGCTAATGCATACATCGTACACGTCATATTATTACTAAGCGAAATACTATATATACGACAACACGGCACGATGTATTTATAATGATGCAATTACAGCTGAAAGTAAATGCGAATACAGATTATATCGATGGTATAAGCATCGACTTTGCAGTGCCTACTTAAAATTTGAATTTATCAATTTTATATTTTCTGATCCATCATAAACCGTTGTTATAGGTAGTAACAAATTACCGAGTATAATAATTATTATGTAATATAATATTATAATAACTGACCCGGTAATGCTTTTCTATTGATAGGTTTTTGTGATTGTTCAACTGCTTTTGGATTTAACTCGCCGTGGAAGCAATGTCTTCAACATAAAAATAAATAAAATAATTATTATTAAAACCAATAACAACCATTTATAAACAAACATTTTCATAGTAAATCTCGAAATCCCCGTTTGAGAACCTCCTCGGGTTTGGACCTCTTGTTTGCCTTCTAAAATGTAACCTATATCTTTTTCAAATTTCATCGCAATCGGACGAACGGTTTACAAATGTATAAAGGATATAGGAAACATTTTTTGTATTTTATATACATATATATACATATATATATATATATAGATGAACCATGATATGGCTACAACTGTTATTATGATTTATATCATTCATGTTCGACATTCAACATTGGTGCTATTCTATGAATTGTTTTTTCAAATTCAAGAAATAGTTATTATATGAATGGAATTTATTAAAATTGCATCTAGATATCGTTTACCTATGAGTTTTATTTTAAAGTTGTTCGGTTTCAGCAAACTTCTGGAAGACTGTTCTTAAAAGTTTCTGTTCTTAGAAGTTTTGAGTATTGATAGGAGAATCGAATACGACGACGGATAAAATAACCAACAGACGAGTGTAAAATTCGGGTTCTCGTTTCGGCAAAGTAAATGAACGGTGACATTTCAAAACGTACTATTTCCATTTTAAATTTTTTTGAAAAATCACGATTTTCTATTTTTAATTACTAGTGTAAATAGTACGTTATGTATTTAACTCAATTATATTCCTTAACTTCATTACTATGGGAAATAGTACATTATGACCTATTTTGGAAATATTAAGTTTTGTACAATTTGAGGAATTGGTACGTTTTGCGTCAATTTGTCAAATGTACAAACTATTTGACATGGGGAATACGACGTTTTGACATAATTTTGGAAATAGTATATTCAGACAAATTTTGCCTTTGGAAATAGTGCGTTTTGCGTCATTTATGATTTTCAGATTGATTTAAACAAAGGAAATAGTATGTTTTGGTTCAATTCGACCACGCCATCCGATTTCTGGTACATTTTTACATATGAAGCCGTGTATAACTCAATTTTGTCAATTTTGGAAATGATACGTTTTAAAATGTAATATAAACATAATTTTAAGCATAAATTGGCATCGTCTCGGATACAACAGTGACCGTCAACCGAACGAGTTTCTTATACATATCATAAGAATATTATTATACCTACAGGTTTTCTGGAGTGTGTGTGTCTTTTTAAAGTTATTATTTATCGTCAGTCGACTTGTTTTTTTTGTTTGGTTATTTTTATGTTTTCAATCAGAACGCGTGTTTTACCATCGATAAATTTACGGGAAACCGAATTCGCGTGCAGTGCGTGGAAGACGAATAAAAAATTGTTTATCTTACCATTTATATCTTACGAATCATATGTTATATAACGTCGCAAACGTGACAATTATTATTATTGGCCGACGAGCCAAAAATATCCATTTTTTTTTACGAGGCAATTATTTATTTATTTTTTCGGTTGACATTTATATAACGACAACAACCAATAACCTTATTCGTAATATTATAACTATGGTTTAGCATGCCAACTAAAATAAAGATTCTGAAACGTGGTGCGCGTATTTCTGAAACTCGAGATTTTCGAATTCTAATATTAGGTACCTATAGGTAGGTTACAGTTTCTTATCAACAACCTAAATAGTAAAGTTAAGACTACACTGGCTATAACTTAAGAGCCAGAAAGATTAGTTAGGTCTAACGATAGAAAGTAAATGTGCGTTTCCACTTGCACGTATCTTCCTGACGACCTGACCTTGGACGGTAAGAGTGGTATCTTCCTGGTTTACCGACATGTTTAGCACGTAACCAAGGAGTAGGATCCAGCTCAACTGTTTCCTGCCAAACTATCTACTCTAGGCAATAGCAGCAATCATAGACTCAATAGTCAGTGTAGCTTACCGCGGTTACCCCGCTAAGACTTACATTCAAGCCGTGCGTGTGCATGGAATAAATAACATTCACGTACACGGACCAGTGGCAACCCGCCTTAAAGGTTATGTACTTTACCTCCACTATTACTGTAATAAACTCCTACACGTTTGACGGCAGGTCACTGGTCAGTGGTCACGTATTTTACGGTAATCGTCGCGAACCGCGTCCCTCCGACGCGATACGTGTAAGTTTTTGTTTGATTTTCAACGCGGCCCGCAGGATTTAATAATTGAACACGTGTTTTACGCCTATGGTTACGCGGTCCGAACCACAACACTACAACTACAGTCGTTCGTGAAAACACACCCGCACAAAATATTGAACGCATCGAGATACAGAGGGTATGTACCTATACACACATGAGGTCGTTGCAGTTGTTATATACAACGCCCGTTCGAGATTCACGCCAATTACCGGGTATCCGGTAGGTCGTTTAATTACCTCCGGGTGTCGGGCCGGTAAAATATTGTGTCTACGGCGAGCCGGTTACAGGTCTGTGATATAGGTGTATTCTGTTGCTGCTTTCTGTGCGTGTGTGTATACTATTTAATACGGACAAACACAATAAAGCCGAACGTCTGTAATTTCGTCGCGGTGTTCTGTTTATTTTTTTTCCCGTCCGTCACCCCCGTTCACGGTGATCGACCACGATAATAATAACGAAAATCGTCGTATAAATATACGGATCGATTTTCACCGGTATCGCGGGGCTGCGGGTTGGTAAATAATGCGCTCAGGTGGGTACGCACAATAAATTATTACAATATGAATACGAACGGGGAGGGAGATGATTAACAACACTGTCGAACCAGTAACAATAATTATCGCACCTGAGGTAGGTACCTAATAATAATTCAATATAATATTATCATCATCGTCGTGTTACCGCCGCAGTGACTGAAGCAATAGTAGGGGGGGGGGGTCACACGGTCCGACAATCCCGACGGGTGATTAGCGGAAACCATAACGCGACTCGACCCCATCTCGGTCACGTCCGATAATAAAATATATACTGTCGTAACGCAACGATAAAATAATAATAATAATAAATATTACTGTGTTCCGATGTTATATTATTGTTATTATTACCTATATTATGGTTTTTGTTGACACGGTGAACGAACAAGACCGGTGGTGCAGGCGACACTCGGCCGCCCTCGCAAACCACCTGTACGCCCGTCGGAGTTTTATTGTCGTTACCTATCGAGTTGTAGTCGTGTGCGATCGGTCGTATAGGATCGTCGCGGCGGACGACGCAGTTGCCGGAAACAAAACGCGAGTCGGTTATCGGAAAGTGGCCGGGAGAAATAAAAACGAAATCGATTTGCAGAACGGAAATCAATGTAGAGGACGCCGACGGCGTGTTTTTTACCTGGAGCGATGTCATAATATTAAAATATAATAATCGTCCGGTCGTTCCGGTGGTTATGCAATAGAATTGTTATGACTTGTTACAATATTATTTTAATAATAATATTATAATGACGGTTCTTATAACTCTCTTAACTATAATTGTAAAAACATCATATCGGTTAATAAGCACAAAATCTTATGTCACATCTTAAATCCTTTCCGTCTCACTATAGCGTATACCGTTGATTATAAACACTAATTAATTGTTTCGAAATCAGTATAAATATTCAATCGAAATAATATAAATGTATAATCAATGGTACCTCGCATACCATATCTGTCCCAATTATATGTAGTACCTCAGCTTTAATGATAAAGTGCAGGACTGATATATTATTATCACGTTGACTGTCATCATGCCAACTCCTGAGGTCACATGGCTGTTTTTCTTACAGGGCCACTTTCAAATTTTCATGACACACATTTCGAATAATATAAACAATTTTTTATTTTTTAATATTTGATAGATTTTTAAAAGTATGATTTTTAATCTGCTTAAGACAACCACTTTATCATTTGTTTGGAAATTTTCTCTTCGACTATGTGTATCGGTACAGGCGATAAATCTTTCATCGACAAAATAATATATTCATTATTAGTCCAACGCCTCGGAAAATTTTCCCCTGACAATTAAAAATAAAATACGTGTTAATGACAGTCGACAGCCTGCGAACACATGGCGTATAATGTATACATATTATTACCTCTTATACCCTGGTTAGCCAGCGGTCGCATGACAGTCAACGTGTCAGAGGTAAGGACATTAGCTATCCTTTTTCACGGGTTTTCGACGATATTTAATAATATTATTATATTAAGTATGGCGTAAGACACGCGTCGCAGTGCACTTCGCGTGGCATTATACAGAGAAACCTTATACCCTCCGTACGTAATGAGCCCTGACACTCGTTCTACCGTGTTGGTGTCGTGTTGTACGCCTCTATTACGGTGTATAACATTATTATTATGTTATTATAATATTATTCTTATCGTCAAGAAACGGTTTTTTAAACGACGCTGACGCCGCCCCATACGACGTGAACGCGATTTATTCACGGTTCAAGAAATCCTCATCATAGCGAGTCGTATGAGGTGCAGGGCTTGAAAACGAATTGAACATTAATTTCTTATGGTTTCAATTTAGAAATTGATTTTATTATTGATGCAAAATCGATTTAATTGTTTTCTGATTTCTGAAATTTTAAATTTTATAATAATTATAGTTTTTCTTTGATAAATAAGGTAAATATCATTATCTGAATGCCTAGGCATACAGCTGGATTTGTTTTTAAGAAAACGGTTCTTTTGTTACATCGGTACGATTATTATACATAATTTTACAGTATATTATGCATTATGCACTGAACTATTATAATATTATTAATGCTCTGCTGATTTATCAGATCTTAAAAATATTTTTTATTTTTATTCGTTTTAAATTTTAATAATATAGGTAACCTATGGGCTATGAGCAGTTTTCCATATTTAAAATTTTAATTTATGACCACGTGAGGGATCTTGTCTATTTATTCAAAAAGTGCGTTTGCAAACCGCTGTTGACCATCTTATGTTTGAATAAATTCATATTTTTAATTTTAATCAATTCATGAACAAAAATATTAAACGGTTATTATTTTTACTTAAGTTATGTAGGTATTTTAATATTTTTCATTTTCAATATAGGTAAATTTTATTAAATATAAATAAGAAAATGTCGAATTTGATATTACTATTGATTTCTTTGGTGTTTTTTGATGTACATGATATCAATGTTCAAAATCGGTTTTGAAGTTAATCTCAAGCACTACTCGTGTAAAAAATATCAGAACTACAATATATTATTATATAACACCTATGTATAATAATATGTTACTATCGATCACGGCCGTTTGCTTTTTGTCTCTTCCGGGCTCGTCGTCCGGTCCTTTGCTCTCTCGCCACCTAAGTTCCGCAAAGGGTTCGTCCGCTGAAAGAAGGCGACTCGTCGCTACACACACTCGTTTCCGGTTTTTCACGGGACCGTTTCGACGACGAGCAAACAATATGGCGACGTGTGACTTAATGAAATCCGGTCATTCGGCGTTTGAAACGCGATATCGAACGAAACGAAAACAATAATATTCGATCGGGGGTCGTGTCCGACGACTGTGTTTGCGTCGAAAAGAGGGGAAATCAAAGAAACGCTGTCAAAAACTGCAAAAGACCTCGTTCGCGTGTTTCTGTATATTACACGTATATTCGCGTAGTGGTATTGTATAGTCGTGAGAAGTTTTTTCCATTTTATTTATTGTGTTTTTTTTGCAGCCAGACAGGAAATTGCGCGACTTTTGGGGAGCGTATTAAAATGAAATGAAAAAATAAAAGCGAGCCGAGTTGTGTGCTCGCGTGTATAACCAAACCCACTTGTTTTATTATTATATCTCAACCGAATTTGTATATATATTGGAATAATAAGACCTGTCAGTGACCACTTTTTTGTTTTCGTTTCTCCCGCTGTGCCTTGCGGACCGCGGAATACAGTTCAAAAGAATTTCGTAAATAATACAATATTATAATAATTTAATAAAATGTGATAACACAAACATAATAATAATGATTATGATAATAACAATGGATAATAATATACACATTATATATAGGTATAATATGCAGCGCAGTGTCTTATTATTAATAACAACTTTGGTGTATTCTTTTTCCGCCCGACTTTCGGGGTGCGGACCTGCGGACTTTCGGAGAGAGGACACACAAAGAAAGTCGCCCGACAAAAAAAATAAAATAATATTAATACATAAGCGAGAGAGATTAATTTAATATAATAGAATATTATATAACGGGGCGACCAGTCAGCAAACACAGTCAGCACCACTGCCGCTGTGTAGCAATTATTGCCGATCGACTGAACTGCAATTTTTTGGCCGTCCGTAGCGGGAATCGCCCTCCGTCGTCGACCCAGTGCATTTACTTTTTCGCATCCCTTTTTGGACATATTATCCTGCTCTTTTAAGGTCACCGCATCTGTTCGGCATTAAAAGAGGGATTATCGCGGTAAAAACACTCACCGGTCGTCGCCGCAGCCGATGATTGTACCCACCGACGACGGATCCCGTATATTATAATATATATATATATATATAGTATATGACGTGTATTTGTTGTATACTTACGTGTATAATACACACGCACACCCACACACAGACCTCTTCACGTGAAAAATGATGCAAATATCGAGTGCGAGGGGACCCGTCGCGGACAATGGACCTATCGCGGGTATTTATATAATATAATATAATATATAATGTGCATTATACGTATACGTGTGTTGTACCCGTCTGCGCACCTGTTTGCGACCCGGCCACAGAAGCTATATTCGCCGATCAACATCGGAGAAGGGTGCACTTCACGAAGAGCGGGACGAAGACTTATATCGGTGATTCGCGAAACGGTAGACGAAAAATAATAATGACGACGACGACGATTCGATATAATACGATATAATGCGACGTCGTCGTATATTATATTATAGTATATATTATTATTATTATTATTATTATCGTCGTGTTATTCAAAACGGAGATCTCACGAATAGCGACTCAGGGGAAGAATCGAGAATCTCAACGAGTAAAGTGCAATATTCTCTTTTATTCGGGCACTAGTCTCGAACCTGTTCAAAACTCAGATCGATCGCTTCCCGTCCTATCGGCAATAAACGAGAATAAGTGACGATCTAGTAGTGTGAGTATCAAAAATCGACCTCAATCACCAGCAGACGCCCGAGAGCCGCGACTGACTCTATTGTGTATGTTATAATATTCTATACGATTATATACGTATAGTATAATTCTAAAAGGTTATACTTTCGATTTTCTGTTTACGACTCGCGTCGAAATGATATCATGCGTCCGTGAATACTAAACAATAGCGATAAAAAAATAAAACTCCTGTCGTATATTATCAAGCCTTTTTTATTCTGTTCTGGTCGTTGTCGTCGTCGTCGTCGTCGATCGGTCCTCGGGGAGACGCTAAACGACGCGCACCACAGTGTTATCCGTGTAGATATAGGTATATGCATATTATTATATTTATACACGGATACTGTATATATATACGTATAACAATAATAACGTTCAGTTTGGATTCGGGCGAGAGTCGAGGGGTTAAAAAATATATTAAAATAATCCCTATTCCGGCGGACAGGCGGGTGGCAGGGGNGGGGGGGGGGGGGCGAGATTTAACAACAATATACGCGATGAATAAGGCGACGAACGGGCCGGCGGACGAGAGACTACGCGAGTATAAATATATTATACAGTAATAATAATACATACGGTCCCGAAAGTCGACGGTGCGGCTATTAGTGAAACGTAACGGATAAAAAAGAGAAAAAAAATCGACTGAAATATAACCCCTCGTCCGAGCGTATACATTTGTGTGTGTGCGTGTGTGTGTGTATGATATAATATATATAATATTCTCCTCTTCGCCTAATAGTCATCGAACCCCTCATCTCTCCGCGCCCGTGTCCTCAGACCACGGTTACGCGTTCGTGTGCAGGTGCGGAACGAGTCTGCGACGGGACCGACCGATGAGATTATATTATACACGTACGGGGGGGGATGGTAAAATGATCCAACGACGGGTGGGGGGGTGAGGTGTGCGTGTGTGTGTGTACGCTAGCTCAGTGAGGAGGTAGTTTTTGCGTGGGTGAACGGATCGAGACGTGCGGGGAGCGTGTAAAGACACCCTTTGCTCTTATAATATGTTATATATGAAATTCGTGTACAAAAGAAACGACCCCGGTCACGAGGGGCACCCAGCCATGGTTGTGGGAGGAGGGTGGAAACGCGACCACACGTTTTTATTTGGTTGTTTTTTAACCTTTTCGTCTCTCTCTCTCTCTATCTTTCTCTCCTATCACACTCACACACACACACACACACACAGTCTTTCTCTGTCTGGATATCCATCAATCTGTCTCTCTCAGTATCCCTCCACCACTTTGTCTATCCGTCACTCTTTTTCTCTTACGGAACGTCGACTATAATACTACTACGACGACGACGACGTCTTTGCGGTCACACGTTAAACGTGAATAATAACTGTGTGTACGCGGTGAACTGTTATATACATATTATATTATTATGTGTGTTCGATATAATATGAGTATAATGTTGCATTATTATTTAACTGGTGACGGGCTTAAGGGTGCCCGAATCGATATAAAACAGATTACGACGCAGTAAATTGTACGCAAACGTTCAATAACTGTATTGAATTAATGTGTATATATAGACATATAGTATCGTAACACACTACACTGCTCAAGGTGAACAAACCGAGACAAGTGCCAAAACACAATTTTTTCGTTCTACGG
>WHPZ01579286.1:0-17453 GCA_016617965.1 Macrosiphum rosae | reverse complement strand
GTTATTTTTAACGTATCTACTATGTACAGGGTGATTTTTTTTAAATGTAGGTACCTACATGCCGCACTGTTGCAGTATGAACTACAATTAATATTAAGTTATACTATACGTCTATACCTCTATAAACCTTGTTCAACATTTTTTTGATTATTATATACTTTGTACAGGGTAATTTTTTCAAAAGTACATGTTGCAGTATGAACCAATATTAAGTTATATTATTATATAGTAAACAATTTGTATTTAATTATTTTCCCACCAGAGAAATAGAAGTTGAAAATATTAAATAAGCAAATTTATTAAATTTATAATAAAAATAAAAAAATACACATTGTAAAATCAATACATTTATTACTATTATTTTCGTGGATTTTTTTCGGTGGCTTTTTTTTCCTACATTCATAAAGAACAATATCATACAGTCTTGCAAATTTTCCACATCCGCTTCTAACAGTATTATACACAGTAGTACAGTACACCACCACTACTGCAGCTCTAGAGTTTACCACCGACGCTGCGCTCTACGATTTCAAAACTTCCAGAAATAAGCAAAATTAAATCGTCACCAACGACGATAGCATACCTGACCCGAAAGAACGAATACAAAATAAAAACAAAGCCTTAAACAAAGACGAATTCGTCGCTTTAAGAAGATTCAAAGTTCTCAACAGATTCTGGGTAAAAAGCAGGAAATCTCCGTCATAGAAAACCAGCATAGGTAACTAGAGAGATCACTCTTTAGTCAAGAAAAAAATTAAATGCCTCAAAGGTACCGCAACTACTCAACAACTCAAATCTCATACATCGCTACTCCAATGAAAGTATTGTAAATTCCCAATAAAAGGCATCCTAAAAACAATTCTAGTAACTCCAACTACGACAACAATTTTCTTATATAATAAGCTTAACAGCTTGAATATATTCTAAAAACAACTGATCCATTTGATGCCATCCAGCTAAATTATTCAAATAAATTCTTAAACTTTATTAGAAGAACCACGTACACTGGTCTTGGCAATAAATATGACATACTCGTACCCAAATTTACATATTATTATCTAGATGTTAAACATTTTATACAAAAACCTTTCTCTGTGAATTTGGCAAAAGAGTTTCAAAAACCATCGACTAAATCGAGCAAACCAAATAAGTCAATCATCCCATCTCCCTCTCAAAAACGTAAGAAGACCAGAAGACAAGGTACGATTGTAAACCGACTCTGCAGAATTGGACACTCGACTTACAATAATCCATGGTCAACTTTAAATTGAATATTTATACTAATTGAATGCCGTAATCTTCAATATAAACGGATGCAATATTATACTTCCACCCACCGTGACGAAATCCTCAGTCGCTCTACCCGTCTTTTTTTCGATCAATTTTTATTCAGTCATATAGGTATAAAAATACATAATATTATTTTGTTAAACGACATTGTTACTACAACGGCCACTGCAGCCACCAAGGAGGACTTGAAGGCGTTATTTAATAATAATAAAAAAAAAAAAATAATAACAATGATAATCGGGATATTAATATATTAATAATAATATGTTGAGGGAAAGCGTTACTGTTTTGACAACAGCAGCAGCATCGGTGGTAGCCATGAGATACGGCGTGTGCGAGTCGGGTACTCGGCGAGGATTAAAACGATATTGTTCTATACCATCATAATGTATTATAAATTGGACGTTGTTTTACAGTCTGCCGGATGGGAACCGAGTAGATAATATTATATTATGTTGATTCGGACGGGATAAGTCTGCGAAGCCGAAAGATCGACGCAATCGTAATAATATAATGTCGAGTATTACTATTCGCGGAGGACGTGATAATATAATATTATTGTTTGCGATCATTGTTTTAGGGTATAGAATCGGTTACAGAGTGTTACATTGGCGGTCGCATCAATCGCTTTTTGTATTTACACTTGGAAGTGTACAACTCGCCTTCCCATGCAACGGACAAGCGCAGAAATCGTTCGTTTCGAAAAGTATATTGTTTTGAATGGACTGCAAATCCATTTCGCACTGAATTATTGTCATCCGCTGGTTTAATATTGTTTTGCAGGCGGTCGGAACAAGTCGACGGCGAAACCGATCGCTAATAGATCGTTACGACGGCGATAACGCCACCGCCACGGCGTTTGATTAATAGCCTCTCGAAATGATCAAATGCAAATAACAGCCAAATAAATCATACAAATTCTGTTTTATTTATCGAAAATAAACGTAATACCGTTTTCTCATTTCCCCTGCGTATTTTATTTTCATTTTCATTTTTTTTTTTTTTAAAGAGTTTTCACTCACCGTTTTAACTTTTAACGGTTTAACTTGTGCTTTTTTCCACGTCAAAAAATAATACAACTTTTACGAAAAAGTTATGCACCGAAAAGTGTAAGCCCATATAATTAATTGCCTTAGAAACAGAAGTGTCAAAAAGTATGCTTATTGAAACTACGTATACCTACCTAAAACTATTATTCAAAACATCAATTTATTATGATTATTTTTTATATCGAACCTAAAACAACTAATCGGAACTCGGATAAGCCTTACCGAACGATATGATTGGAGGAGTATTATCGTTATTATAATGCCTATAACGTAAGAACAACTTATATTTATTATATTTTTGAACAGTAATGATCATCTTCTTTTTACAATCGTATTGGTCTATGACTATTATGATTAGAATAATATGACTATATACTATAAATATAAAGAATTTAATGGACATCACTAGCTATAGCATAATATTCATTCCAAGTTGCATGGACAATCAGCAAAAATGAATGGTCCCTTAACCATTATTATGCATTAATCAAATGGTTAATATGCTGATTATAATTAGATTTTTCTGATTAGTTTTGATTTGGTAGTAGACAGCTTTAACCCATATGTTTTCACATTGTTAGTGAGTGTGTTTGGCTATAAGTCTTTTTACATGTTACATTATACTATGTGTACAACAATAACATGAGTATAAGTTGCGTATTTTTGTGTCATAATTATTATCTAATGACTGGAGACAAAGATATTAATATAGTATTGTATTTATTTTTGTTTCAGGTAAGATTCGTTGGCTGGTAAAATATTGTCTCTATTATAAAATAAAAGATATATAACACGCGTCTAAGTATGTGGTGAGTTATATTTATTTTAACATATTATACGAATAATTACAAAATAATTACTTCCATCATTTTTGATTTCATGTTTGATGTTATAACACTTTTCGAAGTCTTAATATTATTCAAAATATATTTTTTTTTCCAATAAGAATACTGGACGATATTACACGACATAGGTCCATTCCATATTATACAAATACAACTACGTAATGCATATCTCAACAATGACCGGTTGACAGGAAACTGCATCGGTCTATCGACATGACACATGACTTCATGCTAAACGTGTGCAAACGATATCCGTACTATATATTATTATTTTAATCCACCACGCGAGAAACCGATTCAATTCTTATAATTAAAGTAAACTCTGAGCTAGAGCACGTCGTTTGTGTGCAAACGTAAACGATAAAACTTTTAGAATCTCAATTAAAGCGTTTATGTATGTAAACGCGTACGCGAAATATCATCGTCTCTCGTTGTCGTCCGCCCATGTTTAAGGAATTCCCAGTGCACAAAGTTCGTTTCTCGAGCGGCACACAACAGTAAACACGCACACACTCACACACCCACACGCACACACTCCAATACGTGTTTTCGTTAAATTTCCACAGATTTTCATTAACGATTTAGTAACTAAAATTATTTTCTTGCCGCCGCCGCCGTTTGTATTGCTCGCCCCGCACGCACGCACGCCGTCTTCCCTCTCAACCACTCTAAACCACACACATGCACACCCCTTCATCATTACTGTTTCAAAACATCCCTTCGCACGCCGCCTGCCGCGATAGTGTTCACCCCTCCCCCCACCACAGTTGCTTATTCGTTCTTTCTGTCAGCCAACTCGGTTCGTTCCGTTTACACAGTGTAGTTGACCGCAAAACTCGCGAAACGCGCAAGCCATTCGACAAATCCGTCCCGACGAAACTTTTCAATTCGTACGCCTGCCCACCCGCACCCTCCCCTCATCTCGTTCTCGAGTCCAAACAGCCACGTCTTGTGCACCGCACCGCCGCGCCGTCCGAAAATGTTTTCACTCGAAACTTGCGCTCGACGCCCATAAACAATACACACAACTACGTGAGGGTTTGTGCCGGGCTTACGTCCGAAATTCCTGTAAATTGAACTTTTTGAACCGGACTGTACGCGCGCCGTGTAGCGGCGCTCGACCGGGCGACGCGCCCGACCCCGGAGAGCGGTGTGGGGATTGAGGTTTGGCTAGAAGGATAGAGTGAGTGAGAGAGAGAAAGGGATAGTGTGAGAAGGAGAGAGAGAAGAGATAGAGAGAGAGAGTCAGAGACAGAAAGAGTCGGAGAGAGAGACAGAGAGTTAAGCTGTTTTTTATATGCACGACAACGGCCTCCCAACATGAACATCCGTAGAGTACCAGCACATATATATGTATGTGTAAAGAACACGTAGACCGAGAAAGATTTATGTATAGACATTTTATTGCTTTCCGAATACGTCAAGAAACCAGAAGGAAAAAAAAAATCCTAAAGCCGCCCCCCTGCCGTCACATATGTGAATTCTAAAAACAAGAAAAATAGATTTTACGTGAACTGAAATGAAAATTGTATTACTGTTCTATATAATGCGTATTGTGTGTTTGTACAACTCCGAGTTGATACAATTCGTCAATTTCAACGCCACGTACGACAGTCGTTCAGAAGTCGTGAGGAACGAAAGAGGGGTGAGAGGGGGCTTGGGGTATCCTCCCCAAATGTACATAAAAAAAATCTATTAAATGTGAGTGTTAAAATTATTATTCTGCTCATAATAGAATGCTATACGAAGTCGACGATTACCTTCATAGTAGTTTGTTCTCTGGATAGATATAATTACTTTATTTTCAGACTGAATATTGAACAGTTTTGTAAAACAGTTTACTTACCATTTCATTTTTTAATTTTAATTTTTAAGGGTGTCGGTGCCATTTTCAAATTTTCTTCAATTCTATACAATTTTTAAAATTATATTTCCAATTTTAGTTGCTACCTTAATTATAATACTTTTCCATTAATCATGATTCAGTCTGACAGATATTTAGAGGGAGGGAGGTTGATAGGTGTGTTATAATATCAATAAAAACGACTATTCATAGGAAAACCTCTAAAGCCTCATTAAGTCGTATACAACGATCACAGACGTACACAAATAAACGAACAAATTAATTATAATAAGCACTTTTATTAAAACTTTGACGTAAAGTGACGATCGAGTCACACGATCACCACTCACTGACTCACTCTTTCTGTCTTTACTTATTACTTATATATCAAATTTACTACCGAAGCACTATCGTTGATATCGATATTAAGTTTAACCTAGTTACATTTTACATATTGACTATAGTTAAAATTATACTAGTTGTTTTTATTTCATAATTGTTATCTTAACCTAAATCTTATTGAATATTGTATGATTTGTTTTGGAATTTTACCTGTTACATAGTATGATTGTTTACTTAACCTATTTAATAGTTTAAATTGTAATATTTTATATATATTATGCATGATACAACAATTATATTATGTCAAATTTTTTTCTATCTTAAAGATGAGAACTTTTTCCAGTCAGATAGAATCCCAAATTTTCATTTTTCGTTAAATTTTGCTAGGAAAATACGTTTGAAAATTATAAAATATTTTTGTGCATTATTCAAATGCATATTTTAGCTCCTGTAATCATAATTTTGAAAATCAGACTTCATCTGACCCACAAAATGTTTTCTTCTTATTAAAAAATTAACGAAAACCGACTATTGTACAGGGAGTGAGAGTTTTTATTGTGAGACATGTTTTTGTACTAAAAACGAACCAGCTCCGACGCCCTTATAAGAATAGTTTTTTTTTTTTTTTATCGAATACGACCTCGTGAAAAATACCGTTTTCTTTCCGTACGTTACAGCCCCAGATTGAGGGCTGGGCCCCTTGGGCCCCCCGCATGGACACGGGTTCACAACGGATATCGGCCAATATTTGGTTCCTGATGAGTATAATAGTAGGTGTCCTATAATATACGCACACAGAAAAAACAAAACAATTGTTTGTACTATAAAAATAATAGGATAGACTGTACAATGTACATTATAATAATTATATTTATTAATTATATATTATATTGATATAGGGATAGCTATAAGGTTAGTCAGATTTACTAAAATATCATCGTCAAGTTATTATAGTTATTCGAACTGAAATATGCTATTTTAACTATATTTTTTAGTTTATTCAAACATTAAAAACTCCGATAATTACAAAATATAGTATCAATTGCCATAAAAAATAACTATATTTATATAGTCATAATAAGTAAATCATTTTAGTTATTTTACATATTAAATAGTTATATCTACTATAATTTGCTTAACTATAATATTATAGTAATATATTTTTCCGTGCATAGTGGATATGTATTATTATTATTTGGCCCCGGGCCCGAAATCATCTTAATTCGGGCTTGCGCATACGCACAAATATAATGATGTCATCTATTATAATATTTTGTCATAATACAATTATTTATTTATTGCAATAACGGTATCTTCTTTGGAAAAATTCCCACAAACAATATATATTACAAACATATAATAGGTATTGCTTTACTTTTTCATATTATTATAATACTTATAATATTTCTGACATGCCGGGCGACTGCAGTGGACTTCTAGCACAGCACACAGGTTGTGACTACGGTGCAGTATTTCGCTTTCTTTCCGTATCGAAATCACGTTAAACAAAACATACTCATATTTTATGGGTACAATATGAGTACACTATTTTAAAATCACCTCAAAAGTTCAACCGTCTAAATTAGATATTACACAGCGGAGATATTACTACCGAGTTAGAGCTTTTTATAGATACCTTTATACCTACATTACGCGTAAGCAGTGAAAATAATATAATATCATGACGTTAAATGGAAAAAAAAACACAACAACCCTAAACGAAAAATGTGAAAAACGTTAAACGCATAGGAGACTGCTGAATAAGTTGTAATTCTTAATAATGTTTCACGAAACTTTTTTCGCAAATACAATCTTGTAACGTCGTCGTGTAACGTTATTGTAAACATATTTGATATTTATAATAACATGTCCGTTGTGCGCATAATAATAATAATAATAATATATACATACCTAACATATAATATAATATATATGTTTTCTAGAAATGGAATTTGAATTACCTCAAATAGTTCAGAGGGAATTTTCGAAAGTACGATATTAAAGTAGGAACGACAGGGCAGGTATATATAATACGTTTTCGCCATTATATTATAAATTATAATACTGGTTTACTGTATAATAATGTGAGAGATTCGAAATACTATCCTTTTCCCAATTAGAACTACAGTATTGACGTAGGATTTGAGTTTTTCCGGTTTTTCATACAATAGAATATTATAATATATTATTATTATGCGTGCACAATAGTGAAATATGAAAAAAAATTTTTTACGACTTTTATTTGAATATTAGAATTCACTACTGAATGTTAAGATATTATATTCGTCGTGTCCATTATTATAAGCATATTATATTTAATATTATCGTCATTGCGGCTTATTCTAATTTCAAATTTCTCCGGAACCTATGGCACGTATCTCTTATTTTTACAATACAATTAATTCATTCAAAGAGGGGTGGAAATCTAAAACGTACGATTGATAAAAAATTGATTTTTCAGGAGAAGCGATTTTCTGTATCTTAACATTTCCAATAAAAACAAACCATTTACAACTAGAGAAATCGATTTGAAAGAGAAAGGTTTTTGTTTTTTAATTATTTATATTTAAAACAATTCAAATGTGTTAAATATTCTAGATTTAAATTTTAAATTTAATTTAACGCTTAATTAAAATTTTAGATTCTGAGTAGAACGATGAATGTATTGATTTTACAATGATTTTTTTTTTGTGACTCATCACCCTTTATCACAGTAAAAGTGCTTGGGTTTTCTTCAACAATATCTTTTCTAAAAGGAAATTAAATGTAGTTGGTACTTTTAGGAGGTCAAAATTTAAAATTCAAAATAGTTTTCAAAAGCACCCGGAAAAACAAAATAAAAAAGGAAAAACGGGAATTTTTACGCAAAATCAGTTTTTGGCAAAATCGATTTTGGCTTTTGTTGTAACTTTAAAACAAATGACCGCAGATACATGAAATTTTCACTGGTTGTTTATATTAGCATTTTCTATACACGATACAATTTTTAAAATATTTTCAATTATTTTGAACTGTTTAGGGACATTTTCAGTTTCCAATTGTATTAGTTTCTTTTGCTATGAATGTCAATACAACTTTATTTGTTCAGTAAAAATACTTGAAAATTTAATACAAGGCTCTTACTATATTGTTACATTGGTATTTGAAAAATATTAAAAATCCTTAGTCACAGTTTTTTTTTTATAAGCATTTAAAGTTCAAATCTTGACAAAACATGGAAAAATCACGAAAATTATCAAATTATTTTGAGTAAAGAATTGATAAAAATTTTCTTTTTAAATCAAAGATATAAAAATGTTATAAAAGATTCCTTATAAGTTTCTCTACTTTTATCAAAAAAAAAAAAATGTCCTTAAGAAAGTTAAACTACATTTTTATGATCGTTTGAAATTCAAATTTTTACAACATTGGATATTTACTCGATTTTCTTATTTTGTTGTGATTCAATAATTGAATAATGAATAACTCTAGATACACGAAAATTTCACTGAATGTTTATTTTATCAATTCTTATACTTGATAACATTTTCAAAATATTTTGACTTGTTTTGAGCTTTTTACGGACAATTTCATATTTCATTTTTTTATTTTTTTATTCTATGAATATCAATAAAGTTTTATCTGTTAGGCCAAAAAGTGTAAAAGTTTAATACAAGGCTCCTGATATATTTTTACAATAGTAGTTGAAAAATATTAAAAATACACAGGCACATTTTTTTTGATAAGCATTTAAAGATCGAATTTTGACAAAATTTATCAAATTTAAAATTGAATAATTATTTTGTAGTTAAAAATTTATAAAATGTTCAACTTTTATACCTAAGGATTGAAAATCTAAAACAAGATTCCACGTAAGTAGTTAATTCTGTTACCAAAAAAATCTATAAATCTTTATTTTTATGGTCATTTTAAGTTCAAATTTGGATGAAAATAAATTTAAAAAAAAACCTAGAATAACTATTTTAGTTATTTTGTTGTGATTGTATAATATTATTTGTGGGTACTTAAGACTTCTAAAGTACACTATTATACATCTGAGATAGTATAATGGTTTGTTGTAGATGTATAAGTATCTAATGGATATTGTGATATGATTAATTTGGAATTTTTTACAGGTACAATTTTTTTAATACCATAGATATGTATATAATATGTCTTATACATAGACTGATATACCGTCTCCGCTCAGAATCGTTTTTCTTATACAATGATATTATATCATTGAATGCAAATTTAATACCATCCATTATACAGCGACCCACTTGTAACCTACTGTACAGCAGAGCACTTTTTTTAAATTAAATTTTAGTACATTTTGAAATAACATTTTTACTCCCCTACATATACGTACAACATAGGTAAAAGTACGTTTTGGAAATAGTTCGTTTTGATTTTCTAAATATCATTTTTATTTATGGAAAAGGTTCGTTTTGGATTAACCCAGTTATTTTGAATTGCAGATTTGACCAGGAAATAGTATGTTTTGATCTATTCTGCAGAATAGGCGCTAATCGGATGTAACGATATTTTTTAAATAAAAATCGATACCTCACTCGATTTCGTCAATTTTGGCAATAGTACGTTTTGGATTTTCACCCCTCAAATGTAATATTATTTTAATAGTGGCAAAAAAAAAAAACATTTTCTTTTTATACCATAGAACTCGCATGCTAACACTGTACTCCATCACGTCAAGCTTATCTATTTCTATTTAAACGGGATGAACCCAATAACAATTTATTAGTTATTACTTATTACATTAGTAAACTTAAATCTATTTGTCTGTAATGACATTAATATAATCACAAAAACAAATAAGAGAATTATAAAATAATAATAATATCTAGGATAATAATACAAATAATAATATCTCAATATAATAATAACAATATCTAGGCTATTTTTATAGATACACTTGTGCTTAAAGTACGTTTCATTGTATACATTACATTTCAAACAAATAATAATTATTATTATGTTCGATTAAACAATGTAATAAACGCGAATGACCGAATACAATAATATGATATTTCGTGTCCGTTGCAAAATATGTGCATCGGCGCGGCGGCACAGTGCGCATAGCGGGAGGCGAACCGTAATCGCACTTTCCCCAAACTCTCGGATTACTGTTTAATGATAAATAAACAAAAACTGTCAATTAAGCCGTAAAACTTTAATAAAACGAAAAGTTCGGTCTCTCAATATTTTTCCTCTCTGCACAGGACGCGTCAGAGTCATCACCGTCATCGCGATTTTGTATAATATATAACGACATGATAACCACGTCACTCAATATTCGGCGGATACGCTTCACTATTATTCGCGTATGAACGATTTCACACAGACGATCGTGCAGGTCACCGACCCAATATCATTTTCGGAACGTGTCGTAACAGACTATAGCGATGTAAATTTTCGTGAAAATTTTATAATTTATCTTATTAATTTATTATCAGATAAATATTTTCATGTTATATAGTTATGGTATATATTTGAACCATCATAATTATACTTGAAACTACTATTACTACTACTAGAAACCATTACCATTACCATTACTACTTTTACTACCATTTACCCATTTTAATATTATCTTTGTATTAGTATATTGAACATAATAATATTATAGTAAATACAAAATACAAATCATTAAATATATTTAATATACACCTACCTCTATCAATATATAGTATTTGTCTTGGAGATAAATGTTGTGCATTTTTCATCTTTTATTAAAAATGTTGTATATTTTTTTACTTCGGAATCCCTCAAAAATTAAGAAAATTAAGAAAAAAATTTTCAATATTTCAAATTTTCAAAGAAATATAAAATTTCAATGAAAAAAAATATGTTCAAATGAAAATGTTCAAGCTTACATCTCTATAACAGACTATCCTCGAATACGGGATATGTGTAATAGGTATAGTATATAATAATATTATCAATGTATAAAGCTTATAATAAACGTCTGTGCTCGGGGAGGGAGAGGGTCTAGCGTTTTTTAGCACCGACTGAGATTATTTTTTACATCGTCGTCACGCACAATAGCACCGACGGCGGCGGTGTGATTGTTGTTCGCGAAACGTTTTGTTATCGGTGTTTGATTTTACGCGATTTTTTTTTTTTGATTTGTTTTTACAGGCACAATAAAAAAAGTTCTGAAACTTTCGCGTAGTAGACATTTCCAGATTGGTAATTTAAAACAGATTGTATATAACTGTATAATGCACAGCAGTGACTATACCCATTCTATAATACTATATAATATATATATATATATAATAGCAGTTTATTATTTCGAGGAAATCGCGAAAAACTAAAGTACAAAACTGAAACCCGATTGTTTTCCCTCGGTTACACGCGCGACCGCCGAGCCATCGGCCCGAAAATCTTCTCTTTTCAGATTTTCATTTTTTTCCCAAAGTCCACCCTACCCGTCACACACGAACACTCGGACGTCGTTTTCCGTACAGTCTCGCGACATTTTCCGGCCCCCGCAAACACGTGACCTTTCGCGTTCCCGCATCGTCTGCAGGTTGTACGAACGCTGCAGACAACGCCAAACATTAAATACAAACCATCGCGCGAGACCGAATCCGTGCGACCCCGACCCCGATAAATATATAGACGAAATTAATATTTCATGATCCGTCCGTGAGCACGTCGTATATTAATACGTATATACTAATAATATATTATACGACGACGACGAATTCTCGAGAATGCCACTGCAGCGGGTATATCTATACGATAAATTACCTGTATATAGTAGTTATGTGTGTAGGGCGAAAGACGTCCGGAGAAATATATTGCCGGGGTTAATGGCTCGTCGGCCGCGTCACATAAATCCCGATCTATATATTATAATAACAAACGAGAACAACAGTGGCGACGACGACGACGATTCGATATCATCCATGTACCTACCTTGTGTAATATATATAACCATAGACCTTATACCGTATAGTATAAGGTCTATGTATATAACGTATAATAATATACACCGAGGGTATACCGTGGTTCGGGGTCCGTTACACCTGGGGTCCAGTCTTCGTATATTATCGAAACACGGTGGCTGTCGCTTGTCGTGACGACGGATATGTGTGCGCGTGTGTGTGTGTGTGTGGGGGTTTGTAAAAGTGTAAGACGATGGCGCACAACTGTCGAACCGTCGAATAAGGTGGTCGCAACGGTCGCGGGAGTGGTCCTCAATGATAACAATAATTTTTTTTTTAAATTATCCCGTTGCAACTTAGGCCATTGGGAGGGGGAGTGGTACTGTAGGTTTTGGAACAGTAGGTGTGTTACACGTGGGTGTATTTTTTGGCAGAATTCGAATGGGGCACCCGTAGGTTTCTGCCATGCCCCGGAGTGGGGGGATGGCGGCACTTGTTTTCCGGACACCGTGACTTGTCCGGAGAAAACTATAATATTATTATGCACGAACAGGTGGTACTTGTATATTTTGTTATCTCGTTATCATTCCGTTCGTAGATGAGCGACGATAATAATTATATATAATGTTTCTATTCGCTGGACTACAGCAGTGTGAAAAATATTGCCATGAGATGTTCGGACCATATCATTTACATGGTGGTTCATTATCTCGGTGCTGGATAATTTAAAACCAGTCTAGTTTAGCGAATTTATAGATGGTGATGAAACATCCGGTCTTATAGCTGCATACCAACGTGGCTTATAACATTTTATTATAATATAGATTACTTAATTGTGAGTTATTGCACAAAGACGTTTAAAAATAAGGTGCCTATGAATCCGATAACGTTATTTAGCGAAACAAGCTTTTGTGCATGCGCTCCAAATATCAGTATGGTTATTTGATCATCGTAATCGGTTATTTAAAACATTTTAACGGGCACCTGGTTTATAGGTTATTATCTTGTAAAAATATAAAGTATCTATTATAACGATAATATAACCGTAAAACATAAACCAGTTTAAAGGTTTATGGTTACGGTTACAAATTACAATGGGATAAAATAGTTTATCGGAATATAAGACATCCGATAATGCAAAAACTTAAGTTTCAATTACAACGTTATTATATTACCTTATAATTTAACAGAACGTTATTTTAACCGGAGCGCGGAGTACAAAAACTCTCTATTAACTAGGTACTATATTATTATAAATGTTATACAACACGATATGATAACATCGGGTTTTAGTTAGTTTTCTTACCGAGCCTGACTACTGCCACATTGAGTTGAATAAAATCAATTCCAAAAAACACGTATTTAAAATAAGACGTCGTCTCTACTATTTCAGTTATAATACGACAAATATATTTTTTGAGTTTATAAGGTATACAATTTTAATGCAATATTTAACAACGATTAAATTAATATTTGGTTTAAAGTATTGCATTATTTTATACGCCAGAGAGTATAACAGGATGGAATCGGTTTGGTATTTAAAATATGTTCTCTTCCTCGAATAATTGTAGGCTATAGCTAGTAGAACCACTCTATAGTATTATACAGTGACTTAACTAACCGCAGTACGACCACGTCAGCTAACCAATCGGAATATCGGCCCACTCGTTATAACATTATGCACGTTTATCCGGCTCTTTACCGCAGCTATAGATATAGTATGATTGTCTATTTACCCGTAATTCCCGTACTTGAAAAGTGTCTACCGAAATGAATTTCTATAAAGAATTAAAGTTGAATTAAACAACTGGAGATTTAAGCACTAACGCTTATATTTCATAGTGGCTATAACACAACTACAATTTAAATATGATAGGTAACTGCATTTATAGTCACTACAACAAGATAAATAAGCGCTAGTGCAGAAATCTCCAGCTGTTCAACAAGTTGACTTCATTACCAATATCACTGATCTTGCCACGAACGCCTCGAGTATCATATGCGCAATCAGTAGTTTTTACGAAATCGGGATAAGTATTATATATTATACTCAAGACGAAATTGGCAAGTAGGTATAGGTAAAATATTAAGGGCATAATAGTGGAAAGTTTTGAGTGATTCATATAATATATGATACTCAAGGCACTTAACTTGTTAATACTGATTATGGAGATTCATTTTGGTAGATAATTTTCTAGATTCTATGAGCGACTAAACTATCTTTAATCGGGGTATTGACGTTAAAGTTTCGTCATGTTTATATTTGTATTGTGCCCGTTCGTCTCCATTTAGCGTACAGTATTGCGAATATCGTAAGCACCCGATGAAACGATCACGTCCAAAACTAGTCCACTGGTCCTATATCTTACTCCGTATTCGTCGTATGTTTGAACAACAACGCTTTACAAAGACATTTGCATACCTGTAAAATGTAAAAAAAAAATTTAATGTACTTTTTACTATTTTTTTCATAGTAAAGGCCGTTCCATCGGAGACGAGTCTATCTTTTAAAACGACAGTACAAAGTACTTTACAAAAATAAAAAAAAAACATTACCTATATAATTATAACGTATTTTACTTTATAAAGTTAAATCAAATCAGTATGTATTATTAAACTCTTTCGGACATGTTTAATTCACACCTTAATCGTCGGTAATGCGTTGGCGTGATGTACGGTTGCGGTCAACAACGCTTTGAGAATACGTCGGCTTGTAAACGTCAAATGTACTTTGACTTTCGATCGGACATCTGTTTTCGATTTATTTCAGAACAACCCCCACCCAATCCACTCATACACTGATGAAAACCACTTCAAGTCACACAAACGGATAGATAACGAAATTAAATTGCGTGCCAGTCCACGACGACTGTATTTTATCGTACGAAACTTCCCGAGTGAAATTTTCTTTTAATTAAAAAGTTTTGTGAATTCGTTTTAAGCTAACGGACATGTCATTAAAGAAAAAAACAACCCTTTCGGACAAGAAAAAAAAAGGAGAACGGACGACCTTCGTCAAAAGTCGTCACTATAATATTATATAACACGTATTACGTTATAATATTATGTCTATAATACGTCACTTATTATGACCATATTATATTAATTTAGCATGAACCTTTTAACTGTGTACCTGTAATCTGCATATATTATTATATATTTATGCAACTCGATGAACTCACTGTATAAACAACTGTAAGAAAATGTATGAAAATGTTCATAAGTAGTGTCCGGTCAATAAGAGACTTGACAGTGACTTTGTAACTATGATCAATTATTTCATACACAGTATTACTATGTAATCCAGGGCCATATAATTATTAAATATATACGGAACTAAAAATCCTCCATATAGTCAATACAATATATTATTTAGGTTAACTTAGCAAATAGCTGGTAACAAGGCAATAATTATTATTTTTATCAAAGTCAAGATTTACTGACCTATCGTTTTATAATTCTTTATTTTTTTTACACATATTGGGTTAGTAAATATTTTATTTTATTTTCCTAGTGAAATTCTACAAATGCTAAAAGTGAACAAAAAAAAACATATAAGTATCATAATATATTATTATAATGGTAGTAAAGATAAAAATATGATAAAAAAAAATGATAACAATAATAGTAGCATAATCAGTAGAATAATATCACAAAATAATGCAAATTACATAATATATGAAATCGTCGTTTAAAATCATACCAACAGACCGTACAGACAGCGAATAACTAAATAATTTAAAACTAAATGCATTTTTAGTTAGAGCACTATGGAAATATTCTCGTTGAATGTACAAACTGCGATTCGACTTAACGTTTAAAAAGATTTGTTCATTCTATAATAAGTTAAATTATTTTAATTAGAATATTACTGCTTACATAATGTATAGTATAGTATAGTATAGTATAGTATATTGTATTACATTATTATGTTTAATATTCTTCTAATTTAAAGCTATTATACTTATTCAGTGTCATAATAATAATAATAATATGGTACTTTGATGAATTTTACCTAAGCCGATTGATATATTATAATGTTCACCTCTTCTACCACTTTACCGTAAAAATTAAATCCCACCACGAGTGGGCACGCGTGTAGCTAAATGCCTATTGATGACGCCGTATTACCATATATTCTTAAATAAATGTAGCCGACAATAAATTATTAAAGCACCTCTTTAGTTCCTGTGGATATCGGTGAACAAATATTATAATTTCCTGGTAAGCGGTTCCACCTTAAAAGAAAATTCTGATTCTTCTAAATGAAAATTACTGTGACGTTTGTGACTCAATCGCACTTAATGGTTACACAAAAAAGGAATGTACCGCCGAACTCGGCGTAAAAACACGAGCTTTCTTGATTTTTTTATGGAAATCCCCGGAATGTAGAGAAGAAGAAAATGCCACCGAACCGATCGAAAACGGAACTTGAAATCATATAATAATATATGATCAACCCATATGATAATTACCTCAGACGCGAGTTTATCAATAATTTTGCTCAGTCTCTCTCTCTCTCTCTCTCTCTCTCTCTCTTTCTCTATCTTCCCCCTATCTCTCGCTCTCTCTCTCACTGCACGGTTATGACGTTTATGATGTCTTTTGCCACCACCGAGGTCGCAAAATAAACAATTAAGAAATTGCTTTTATGTATATACACGAGTGTCAATGGCACGCTATCCGTCCGGCCCTAGGGCGAAAACTTTTTGACTTATTTACTATACATATTATTATTATTATTATTATTATTATTATTATTGTGTTCTTGCTGCACCGTGTCGGCGCAATAATAATAATTACAATCGTAGGTGCAATTCGCCCACAGAGTGGATGACTCGAGTGCAGCGCCTGTGTGTACGTATAATATATGTGTATAATATTATGTTTGTACAATTATTATTGCGCAAGTCCTGTAATAATAATAATTCAATTACGCCGGACGCGATAAACTTATCTCATATTTTCTGGTCACATATGTTGTAGAATGCTAAACGACAACGATCGTTACATTCATATATATGTGTGTGTGTGTGTGTGTGTGTGTGTGAATATAAATGGGCAAAAAAAAAGAGCAGCCAAACTTATCGGTCACCACCCCGACTCATTCATTATTCATTATTTTATAATACTCATTATTTTACTCATCAAATATTATGTGAAAAGATTTTCGCCTTACCTATCTACA
>WHPZ01579285.1:0-18441 GCA_016617965.1 Macrosiphum rosae | reverse complement strand
TATTTTAGTTATTTTGTTGTGATTGTATAATATTATTCGTGGGTACTTGAAACTTATAAAGTACACTATTGTACATATATCTATGATAGTATCAGGGTTTGTTGTTGATGTATAATGCATTATAAGTACCTAATAGATATTGTGATATGATTAATTTGGAATTTATTATAGGTACCTATTATAGGTAAACTTTTTTAATACCATTGATAAGAATATAATATGTCTTATACCTAGACTGACATACCGTCTCCGCTCAGAATCGTTTTTCTTATACAATGATATTATATCATTTAATTCAAATTTAATACCATTCATTATACAGTGACCCACTTGTAACCTACTGTACAGCAGAGCACCTTTTTTATTTTATTATTAGTACAATGTCTTCTTAAAATCTTATCATCAAAATCAGTGGGCTTACTCAGTTTAATACAATCGTAATACACTTGTTATTGTTATTTCTTTCACTTCTTTTATTTCATTCTCAATATAATAAATAAATAGTAATAGTGAAACTGAGCAGCCTCTTCTTACTCTCCATATAACCATAAATAATACTTCTTAAATATCTATTCTGATTTCAGCATTATGATTTATTGAATTTAATAGATAGTATGAAAATAAAATACAATAATAACACATTTATAAAAATCAAAAATGACTGCTGTTTAAATATTTAAATGTTATACATTTACAGTTAGCAATAATTGTTAATATCATAATGTAGTTAAGTTTACGGGTAACATTGTCACACATAAGAAATTTCTATATTATTTTAATACCATAAGAAATCCATGATAAATTGATAAAAAAAAGTAACATTCAAAAATTAAACCATGTAGAGCACATTGGCGTATCGAGAATTTTTTTTAGGGATGGGTTTATAATTCATTTTTGACGAATTTCAGCTGAAAATTATTTATTAATGATAACGTTGTTATCATTGAACAATTTTTGGCTGGGGATATATCCCCCTACCCCCTCCCTAGATACTCCACTAGTAGAGCACCATATATATTTCTTTTATAGACTATTATGTCTTATATAATATTAAGAATATTCTAATTGGAACAAAAGAAATTGGACAGATTCGTGAAATGCTGAGTAATACAGCTAAAACATATTATATTGTGGCATACACCCGCTTACAGTAGACTTTGACAGGATAGGTGATGGTTGGTTGAATACTTGAATCCGAGGTTGCTGGCTGTTGGAAAATATACGATTACTCGGATATTTTTTGAGTCCCGAAAAACGCCGTTGATCGAAATAGTCCGAGTCCAAAAATGTTAATTCTATAGAGGTCTGTCCCGGAGGTGCTCGTCCTGATTATGTGGAATTACGTCTGAAGATGAGCCGTTTTGGTCGCTACTTTATATATATATATAGTACGAACTCTCTACTCTACTTGTCCTTGCAACTCGTGCGGCCGTTTCCACAGTCCGTGTGGTCGATCCCCCGAATTTTATACTCTTAGCTATATCCATAGTGTCTGTGTGAGTATGTGCTCATGGGTCTGCAGATATTGTGTTTGTGGCTGACCGATTTTATGATCGATGCGAGGTTTTGCTAACTGCGTAGTTTGTCATAGCTATATTGCTAAGAATTTATTAGGCCAACGGACTTCTCACAGTATACTTTTTATTACCATTTCATTTCATCAACTCTGTGCGTTGGCCCTTCGGCCCCATGTGGCCTATGCTAATTGTTGCAAACATTAAATAATAGTTATTGCTTTCCCAGAGTCTCGTCGCAACGCTAAAATCATTCCGACAATATTATGTTTGAAGTAATATACTATATACATATCATACATACTCAATATAGTATATTATACTTATATGTAGGAGTAGAGTAGGGTCCGTAAGCAGCAATATATACTGATATACGATATACATATAATAAAATCCATTTAAGTTTTAATCGTAGTCCTAAATTATTTAAAAAAAAACTTGCTTAACACTTAAATTATAATTAATAACATAAAATAGTTAGGTAATTAGGTATTTATCATTGGCGATTTACCATATATGGACAATAGAAAATAATAATAATGCCTACTATTTTCTTCAAAATCAAACCCAATATTATGTAAGAAGTGTATTGTCATTGCATGACATTTAAATAAAAAACAAAACTATCGAATACAATTTAGGTCAATTATGGATACATAAAGCAAGAGGGTGCAAGTGCACACCCTCCCCCCAAATGAGACCCTCCAAAATTATATAATTTATTTCACAATGTTAATACTTTTATAAACGTTCTATAACAACACTTAATTAATAAATCCATTTATATAGGTATATATATATATAAGTTGTTAATAGTTTCAATACGTTTATAATTTTGTGGGCTTCATTTCTAGACCTATAGAAATAAGGGGAAATGTAATTAACCGGTCTGGTGTACTGTTAGAGGAGTGGAGTGTATCTCGTCTATGATTAAGTATTAAGTTTCATTATGTTATAATACATAGAATGCGAATTAAACTTTGAGAAAGTTTAAAATTGATCCTTTAAAACATATGCCATAAACCACGAATTAGTAGACAATCATCTATATTTTATATTGACATTTATCAATGGATTTGGTTTTTAAACAACATGTTTATTACCTATTTAATATACCTGATAATATTACCTGAAGATAATATTTATTACAAAATATTTTATTGGCTAATATTTTCTAATAATTTATATGTGTGGGTTGTTAATTTAGTTGTAATAGGTATAAATTAATTTAAATTTGCTAGTAAAAAGTATCGAGTATTTCAGCTAATATATGAATATAGTTAATAATACCAAGTCACCAAATAGGTATACAATAGCAGCACATTAAAAGTAATCTTAACAACTGGATAGGATATTGACACTGAATGTTGAACACTAGACTGGCTCACCTAGAGGCCTAGAGCATTGTGAATTTGAGATGTGTTATGAACTAATAATCATTAAATTTGAAAGAAATGATAAATAATCAATCTTTTTAAGTACACTTTTGGTTGGAACTTGCTTTAGATCACGTTTGTATGCTGATGTGTCTTTTAAAAATACCTGATATTTATATTAGTACATATATATAATAAAAATATTTAATTTTTAACATAGCAACCGAAATCGTAATGTTTTCGCATTCAATACCATAATATATACCATATAATTGTGTAAATTATATTTAATAATAATGCTCAGATCATTCATTTTCTTTGAATAAATGACCTATACATTTAAAAAATGTATAAATACATAATTGAGTAGGTACAATATGTACAGTTATTGATGGAAAAAATGGTATACACACACCGATTACGTATAAATATGCGACTTAAAGTTATATTACACACAGCTCATACGATAAACTGCGAAAGAAGTTTCACTTTCACCGCACATACTATTGTAACACAACATTTTTTTTTTATTTATTCTTTCAAAAAGATTATACGCCCCACTGAATAGGTTTTAGAAAATCTAGATACATTCCCTTTTTATAAAAACTATAACCATCTTATTGCTATGAGCAGCGGAAGTGTAAAACATACATTATACAATTCATATTTGCATATCAGTGAGTTCTCAGTATCTATATTTGTTAAAACGAACATTATGTATAATTAATTATAATGCAGTATACATTAATAACGTGTCTAATTTGTGTATAATATATTTTTCGTATATAGATTGTATCAAGATTATGTCAAATATCGTAGCAGTGAAGAGTTTTTGACCGATGTCAACACACAGTCGGATACCGAAACCATGGTGAATGTGTTTTAAGATCTCCAAGAAAATTGCATTAAACTGTTGAAAGAGCTTAATCTCACCAGTTTTCAGCTGCATAGGAAATATAAATCATTACCTAACATTTCATTGCTGTCAATTTCCGCTGCCGATGCCTCTCAGTCCACAACCACGTTAATGATGTATTTAGTGATCTACGGGGAAATAGTCCGATAGCTGTGGAGATTAAAGTCTTCAAGAGTTTTCAGGAGCAAAGGGCGTTGCAAATAGATGCCCAACATGGCATTCAAAACAAATTCCATAGGCGATGCACCAGAAACGATGCAGTCCATCCCATCCAAGGAAATTAAAGTTTCGACGGATCTAAAGTCCGACGAATCGACCAACAGCGAAGTAATGACACACCTGCCGCTACAGGAGTAAGCGACATCGAGGTAGTGTTCTCGTCAACTTTTCCACCGGTTCAGCCAGTCAAATCCGACGTCCAGCAGTTATGTCCAATACCGAACACGGAAACACAGTCAATTGGTGATGCCAAGTCGACAAATGGCTCGAAAAACCCAGCGGCCCACGAGGTGACCGGTCTACAGGACAGTAAACTTACGGCGGAAGTGGAGATTCTACAGGAATGGACATGACTGTAACCGCAGTCAGCCCCAACGTCGATCACTGTGGGGTGAAGAGATTCGTTCCGCGAATGTTTTGCTGCGGTGCTATAGACATATTATAGACCGTTAAGTACAGAGTTTGTAACGTTTTGTGAATGGTTTTTGAGGGCTGGCTTTCAAACGTCGCTGGAGACTGTGGAAGTTCATGGCGTTAGCCCTTTCCCCTCTCACCTATTTATCTCGCTTCTGCAGAACCGTAAACTGTGTAGAAGGCCGTGTTTTTTGAATCGCCGTAGTGGTGTGTTTTTGCTTGTTTCCCCTAGTCATAATATGACTGACTTTGCTTTTACTCAGCTGTAATATACTGCTGAGCTCCACTACTTCCTTTTGATTGCCTGAAAGAAGCTGAAGTGACTGTAGTCAGAATTCTTGTCCTAAAAATAAATACATAAATGTTTATGTAAAAAATTATATTTTTTTTTTTTTCCGTTATAACCGACGACGCCGCGAAATCTGCTTTCGCATTGCTTCCGCGGCGCCGCCATCGTTTATTGACGGTATCAAATATTAATACATACGTGGGGGGCAGACGGGACAGCTCCCCGATTTATCCCGTTCAAGCATTTTTAAAATTATACATTTTGCATTATCGGTTTTACTGAACCTCTTCCTGACCTTCTCGGGCCAACCGGGGTCCACCGCTCTAAAAAAAAAAAATTATGCCTATAAATTATAAATACGAGTATAACATAATATGCACTTGTACTAAATTTGCTTCTGCGCAGCTGTAATATAGCTGACCAGGCGGTATCGCCTCGTTTGTTCCTTAGATCTGCTTTGAAAATAGTCAATGTTCAGCAGTAGCGGTTACTGAGGCTTTCCACTACCTCCTTTTAATTGTCTAAAATAAACTTAAGTTACTGTGGTCAGAATTCTAGCCCTGAACCAAAAAAAAAATTATACCTTTAGGATTTAAGTTATAAACATAGCTATATTACCTTAAACGTATGTACATTTATACATCATAAACTACTTAATTATGTAATTTTTTTAGTTTTTATTTTATAATATTATTAATAAACGCGTAAAAAGGCTGGTGTAAAATTCATTTTTTCAAAAATGTTCTTTCGATACGACTTAAAATTATGCGAAAGAGATATTTTCAAAAACTTTATTGTTTTCTGTAATAATGAGTGATGTCTTACGTCAAATGGATACACGCAATTACGAGTTTCAGAAAATATGTTATCAGATAACGTATTTTTTGAGATTCTCGTCGACTTTTTAGAGTTTTTAGATCATGGTGAAATTGGTAGGTAAGTGTTTTGAACAAATTGGAGAGAGTGTTACCTATCCTTATATTATATGCATTTTTATGTTTTATATATTTTAATTTAAGTTTAGTTAATAGTGTTTGTCAACTAAATGTATGTAGGTATTAAAAATGTCTACTAACAGAATTTTTAATTTAATTTAAAAAATAATAATGAACTTAACATAACTGAATTAAAAATATCATTAACTTGCCCAGCCTTGTATAACTGTATGCTCAACATATTTAACTATTCGAGTTAAAATTATTTCAAATACTGTCGAGAACGGTACGGACTTTGTAAATATACACACTGAGAGGGAACGGGTGCTTGTACCGATTAATTCTTGTCAACTGTCAACATCCGATATGGTGATATACCTTGAACAACTAAATGTCTGAACGATATCGGTACCTCAGTATTGTTATTTCAATAAATGCTTTTCAGTTTTCACTTTGTTTGATACGTCTCCAAGCTATTTATTTGGAACACTACGACATGTTCGTACTTATATAATATATAAAACTTTGCCCAAGGTATAGAATTTGAAAACCCAACTTTACCTTCTCACGTCAAGAAGTATTTGTTCCGTTTGAATAATATGATTTTTGCTTTTATATAAAGCCGATAAAAGGTCACTTGTTTACCATAGTTCAAAATCCGTTCCGGTCAACGCTTTAAAATCCAACACATCCACCCATCAATATCTTGATAGATACCTATATAGTACATACTACGCAATGACTAGTGTCAGTTCAACTTCACCGGTTATGAGAGCAGATGGATAAAGTTGAAACTTGTATAGTTTTAAACATGAAAGCAATATTTTTCAAAAAACTACAAGTTTTACTAAAACACTTTTTTTTTTTTAAACGAAAAGTACATTTTAATTTGGTTCTCTAATATTCTGTCAACTCTTGAATCAAATATACTTTCAAAATTTGAATCAAATATATTTTTGGGTTATGGAAATGTATTGAATGGATATTAAACTATTTTTTATTTGAAAGTTCGTTATAGGATATTTTTCTGGAAATATTTATGTGTAAAATAAATATCGAATTTTCAATCAATAGTTTAATGTTTTGAGGAGTCGAGAAGTGTAGTAAAAAAAATATAAATACGCAAGATATAAAATTATCCTCTACTTCACTCCTCAAATCTTTAAATCCTTATATTGAAGGTATAATAAACCTTAAGTTCAATATACCACTAACTTAACCTATATATTATATAACCCAAGAACTCATATTTAGCTATAAAATAGAGACTGGTTTTTATGTCTTTTAAATATTTAAATAATAAAATTAACTTATTCTTATGTCCGTAATTGGTTTTTTAAGTTTTTTAGTACAAGTTAGTGATTTAGCCACTTTATGTATTTAAAATTGCATTGTTTGCTTTTAGCTTTTAATGTACCTACATATTTCTTCCGGTCGAACAATGTCTCAGTTACACAATGTGGCGTATATTTCGATTTGATATATTTATAGTTTGTATGAATAATGAATTAATAGTAGATGAAACAAATATTCTAATGGATGGACATGTTACATGTAAATGTTGCTTGCACGATACTGAAAAGAACCCAAATTTTAAACCCGCAGGAAGTCAGGGACGATAGTTCTTAAACACGATACACCCTGTCAATATTTGCATTATATATACATAAAAATCTATTTATGTATATAAATAAATTATTCATTACTTAAATATATGTAGGGATACCTAAACCTAACAAACAGGGTGATTCACCAAACATTCTCAGCCCCATATTTCCTTCAAAAACTAATTGATTCAAAATGGAATAAATAAAAAAGATTTTTAGAATCTACAAGTGTACGTCTCTTAAGGATTATATTTTCATTCTTAGATTTTTATGTAATTTAAGGAATTTTCAAAGTTTTTTTTTCAAATGAAGACCACCATTTTTGTTTTAAATTATTAAGGACATACAATTTCGTCAAAAATATTGACGTCTATTATATATTATAAATTTAAATTTGAAGGAGTAGTTTATGAGTTATTATTAAACTTTGAAATATAATCATGAATACAATAGTAGGAAATGGAAAAATACATTAAAATCCGATGCTGTCTTATGGACGCGTTGACAATATTTACATTTCTGTAAATTGTAATTAATGTTTCCACATATCTGCTTTGTTGTACAAAGCCATTGATTGTGAATTAAAAAGCACTATGAGTTATAATATAACAATTACTATCATCAACGATATATTATATTTTATAGGAATTTAATATAGTTGTAAGTATACAGAACGATACTTGTAAAATATGTTATCTAATATTTATAGTTAAACGTGGAAAAAAAAGTGTACTATACTTATTCGAAATTGAGTTTTTACAAATTAAGACAATCGCAATTCTAAGATTTTATTGTATGCAAAGAATATTATGTTTTATTCATAATAAAATGACATACCTTAGTAAATAGTGATCACCAGTTAGAAGTTTTGTTTGTGTATTACCTATTAAGGAAATGTATAATTTATGCCTGATTAGTGATTACAATATCGTTTGAGATGTATAAATAAAGATAAATTTAAAAAAAACATATATGAAACAAAAAACTCGCTAAAAAATGTAATGAAGTTAAATTGAATCATAAACTACGATTTCATTGTTTTAAAGCTTAGTGATGTATTCGGTTAAATACTAGATAATAATATTATAATATAACGTAAAGTGTGCAGTTTTGGCACAAAATCAATAGAGTATTTATTTGTTTAGTCGTTTATCTATAAAAAAAATGCATTAAGCCAAAACCATATTATTTCAGGTATATATGAGTATATCTGTATATTATATAACAATGCTATTTATTGGAATGGATTTTTTTTTACGTTTAATACTAAGGCCAGGAAAATAATATTAACTAGCCATAGTCAAAAACCTTTATACGAGTTAAGGTTTCATCACATTCTGGTAAGACAATAATAATATGTTAATACGATTTATAAATATAATAATAATCTAGTGGAGCTTATTGCGTTATCAAATGATAAAAATATGATTAAGATATATTTTTACTTTTGTAATATTAACGATATAACTACAAATATTATATGTTTTTGACATAAAAACATCAAACACTTCACATGACACAAACAGGCATTTCGCCAGTCGGTTATCAACATGCATACGTAGATAAGAGAGTAATCAGAGTATCTTGACAATTTTCCGAACAATTAAATGTTGTTGTTGTATTAGTTCTTAACTTATGTAGGAGTATACAGTTCAATAATAAATAAATTTATCAACGCGTAACTATCACGTTTATAATCATACAAGTGCGTTATAAATGTTTAAATATTCTGGATATAACAGCTGGTAAATAGAAAAATATTGTTTCCCTAAAAGTATATCGAAAAAAATCTAGTTCAGTTCAGAGTTATGAAACTAAAAATAAATGAAGTATTATTAAATTATTGTTTGTAATAATGTTATTACAATGAATTGAACTGATTCGATATCGAGACTTGTACAAAACTCCGTACACATAAATTAATGTTCTTTTGTTTCAATACGTTAATAATTAGTAAGGTACAAATAAATTGGTACCAAAATATGTGATATATACTTTCTTTTGTTGTTCTCGTCTTAAATTATTTGTAATTAACCATACCAATATAACATAATTACAACCAAGGAACGTATTATTTTAAGTTGACGAATTAGTTTTATTACTGACAGCAATGTAACGATACAATAATAATGTTACCTACCTAAAACAGGACTCACTAGATAATATAATGTTGTCTGCTAGTAGGTTAGTCATAGTATATTATAATTTTTAGAAAAAATGTTCTATGTTAACCGAGGCAATCGCAGATGGATTCCGAACGAGAATATGGTATCTTTGGTTTAATGGTTTTTATTAATGTTAAAATCTAAGGACATCGAGGCGATCCGCCATATGCAAGACGTGTAGGACGTATTTGATTGTGTAAAACGTACAAGCGTCTCGAATTCTCTCTTCGATGGCCAGAAAGTAAGATGTTATTATTTTAATTATTTAACACAAGTTGACGACGTCATAGCACGATAAAGAGTTTGGAATGGCATTGTGCCGCGATCCGTATTTTATTATATATGTATTAAAGTTAAATATGTACCGACCTGCACGAGACTATGACGCTCATATATATAATTCACAATAAAACTTTCAGGGACTTTCTCAATAAGACGTATAGTCGTCCAGGAGTATTATAATATAGTCTGAGAATTCCACGAGTTTAAATACCAATCTCGTTATATTGTGCGATTCTTTACAGAAAAAAAAAAAGAAAAAAGAAAATCACTCATTGAACAATATAATACACACCCTCGTGCTGTTGTCAATAATGCATCGGTAAGTTTGATTCGAAAAAAAAAATAATAATAACATTGTAACAGTGTACCTACACTGTTATAGCGTGCCAGTCATGGTTTGTGGTAGGTACCTACGTAGTATAATATTATATTACCTTACCTTTTTTTCTCTAAAATTTTCAATTTTTGTGTGGGTTATGTTGTCCGCACATTTGGATAAACCGATGAGGATATTGAAAAATGGCTTCTTTGAAGTAGCATAATCTATAGAATCTATTTTCATAATACCTGGAACTTTTAGAGTCTCATCCTAACATATCTAAAAATACATATATTATTATATAAAAAAAAATTGTAATAATAATAATTTGAATAAAAAGAAACATTGTGTTTAGAATTTTTAAAATCCTATATTTTATGATAATAATCAGCTGATGTGTTAGAGTAAAATGTTTTAAAATCACTAAAACATTTTATTATATTTGTTCAATTATGAACGTATTGATTTTACAATGATAATATTATGTGTTTTTTCATTTATATTTTTTGCATCTGAAGACAATTTTTCTATTAGAAATAGTGTTCTGACTATCATTTTTGGAGGATGTTTCTTATAGCATATTGGAATTAGTTGGTACTTTGGGAAGTAAAAATAGAAAATTCTTTGTACATTTTTAAATGCAGGATGTGTAGTATAAGCCACCACATACCAAAAATGGAAAATATCACCAACGCACTAACAAAGAGTTTAATTAATTAAAATAATATTATGTCTTAAGTGAAAAATAGTTGGAATCTATAAAAACATATCATTATAAAAAAACAAAAAAGTATCGTAAAAATAAAAAACGTGTAAAGTAAAAAAATAAAATGTGATAATAGTAATTTTTTTTTTTTATTCTACACAATATTGTTACAGTGAATTTCGTGTTTCATTAATATTTTTATCATATATCAACAATAGGTTACTTAGTTTATTGTAAATTTTCATTATGCAAATTCGCATTTGCCTAGGTGTAATAATATGATGTTATATGCGACCATAAAATAGACTATCCATGGCTATTTCGTAATAACTTCTTCAATAATCTGAATGAGCGTATATATAATATAATATATAAATCGTATAGTATGTCTTATATAAGCTAAAACCCATTCGTGCTAAGTCTTCAGACTTTGATCCGGCTTCAATTTGTTTTTAAAGGGCATGCACGTGAAACCAGTGTTATTTAAATGGTTCGTTTCGCAAAATTTGTGGAAATATTATTACTGTAGTTGGTGCCTGAAGTAGGTATAATTACTGTTCTCTGGTGTTTCGATGACTTGCAGTGGCGGCAACGCCCTTGTCGGCACAAAATAATTTGCGAGAGATGTAAACACGCGCCTCGTTAAAAATGCTTCCGGATTTAAGTGTGCTGCTAACGTTGTCCAATCATTACGCAGCCAGAGTAGATAAAATGTTTTATTTTTTTTTCGTGGTTGAAGGTCTATCGAAATTTAATCATAGAAAATGAACCGAAGGACGGAACAAATTAGCAATGGCAATTGAGGAAAAAAAATAGTTCCCGAAACAGAGGTTGTATTTTTATCGTAATGCAAATATTAGAAAACAATCATTGAGTTTGTATTAATATTATGTAACTCTTAAACGTACAAGGTATGTAATATATCGTGTTAAAATAAAAAATATATCGGGTCGGAAAACAACAAATAACAATAATAGTTGTAAAGGAGATACTAAAGTTTAATTAGTCTTTGTAAGGAAAAATCATTGGATAAGCATAATATTATATTATTATGTAGACGAACGAGTTTATAATAATATATTCTGTTTTTGAAGTATAAGAGACATTCAATATTTAACTACAACAACCATAACAACTATCTGTGAATTATTAAATTTTAAATACTGCTTTGATCGCTTTGTTATAATATTATATACTTGTACTCACAATGACTACATACAGCATTTGAAGCATTTGAATAAAATATGCAATCCACGATAGATTCATGAAAAATATTAAATTATAATTGTTTTTCTGAAAAATGAATGAGCCTTCGTTATCAACAAAAATAAAAAAAAAACGAAATTATGGAACACATAAACACGATGATTAATTTATTTATCACAATAAGTAATAATAAAAAAAAAAAATGTGAGAATAATAAATCAGTCACGTATACAATTATGTCTCTGCTCGGTAGTCAGTATAGTGTATTTTTGTAGTAACTGTAAATATTATGAACAGATTGTACATTTTTTTTTATATAAATTTTGAACACAAAATGTGAAAACTACATATTACGCACAACTATTTTGGATACAATATTAAACAGTTAAGAAATGTTTTTATTTTTATAGATTTTAGTTTTTTTTTATAATTTTGTATTCCAGTTAAACTCAGTGTTATATTGAAAAAATAAATATGTAGTGTAAATTATATAAAATGGGCATACAAGAAGATTTCTAAAGTTGATAGAATTTTTTAATTATTTAATTTTTTTGTATATTAATTATTATATTTGTCAACAGCAAGGTCGAGTAATGACTAACTATCAATAACCTACATAATTACATAATTAAAAATAAAAAAAACAGAGCAAATAATAATATAAGTAAAGATTAGAATATATTGTTTATTATAATATTATATTAACATGATTTCCCTGAATTGAATGATACAATTAATATTGTTGTATACAATAGTGTGAACAATTTAAGATATACAATGATAATATTTTTTTTTTTTTACAGCATTATAAATTTAAGTATTTTTTATACTCAATAACATTTACATAGAACTTTCTATTGTTTTAGTTTAATACATACGAAACATGATAGTATCGTGTAATAAACATATTATAACGTATTACTTATTATCTTACCTACATGAATTAGTTAACTTTAAATTTCCAATAGTATATTATATTATAGTGTTTCTCTTTGAAATTAAATAATAATTGTGTAACTTTCTTTATCTTTATATTAAGTATATTGAACATTTGGGTATAAGTTTTGGTAATTAGGTTTCGGGAAAAATACATTTAGAAATCGTGAAAGCCATGTTCCATTGTGCAAAGTTGGCAGGGTTTTTGTTAAAGTTTTAGAAAAACTCATAATCGAGTTATGCCATTACTCGTTTTTAGTTGTATTGGAGTTAGTATAGGTACCTTCCTAACTTATTATGCATCTTACAAATGTTGATAGAAAATGGCAAAATAATTGAATTAAATTACAAACCAATAATTAAAGATCGAGAAAATCATAAACATGACTTGCATAAACAATATAATTGTTTGAAAATAAAATAAATGAAGCACTCGTGGTAGATCATCAAGAGAAAATACCATGTTGAAATAACCACAACTACGATACCAAATTTAGAATCTTATCACGAAAAGTGAACAATTAAAATATAATTTTTTTTACTGTTACGCAACATTATATTATGTACAAGGTTTTAGTAAAGGTCTAAAAATCTGATGTTACAAAAACGTGAATACGATACATATTTTGTTTACTATTATAATATTAATGCGTTATGAACATTATAATACTATTATTCTTATACGAAAACAAGTTATTGTAATAGAGAAAATCTATGCGCAGAAAAAACATGTTGAGAAAAAATTTTACCATCCAAATAAATATTTGTAGTCTTATTTATCATCTTACTAAACATGACGTGTACCATATGTAATTACTAAAACGTATTATAAAATAAATCAGTTATTTTAGATATAATATGCTAAATATATAGAATAGAACACAATGGAGGACATGAGTTCAATATTATTTCATTATAATATTGAATTACATACTTTGTATTTTTTTTTTTTTTAATTTAAACAATTTTCAAAATAAATTATTATATTTTTTATGTACAAAATGTAAATTATTAAATTATATTTTAATATTTTATATCCTTACACAAAAGTACAACACAGTACAGCGATAGTATAAACTAGAATTTTACAATTTAATGCGATTTACTTACTAGAAATATTTCATTAATGTGAAAAATAAATCATAATAAAAAAATTTATTTGAATATTCAGTTATATCATACTTAGAATAAGTGATAATCATCATTTATATTTATTTTTATTTTATATTTTATATGTGTCAAAGATAAACCATTAACATTATACACTTTAAAAGTATTTAGTGAAATATTTAAATTCAGAACCTAACATACTATATAATAATATTATTAAACAAATAATAAAAAAGCAAAAGTAAAACTTAAAATAAATCTTCAACTTCGATGCATTTATAAAATACACTATTTAACGCTAATGGCCCCTGTTGTCGAAGCGGAAATATTACTGTGTAAATTTCAAGATCAATAAAAAAAATAAAAAAAAAATACACAATTCTTGCTTTTTTTAAAACAAAATCATTTAAGATGTTTTCATAAAATTCATTACCTATAGTATTTATACTTAGTTTATAATTATTTGCAGTAACGTTGAAAATATCAAAATATTTCAAATTATTATTATCTAATCATGTATATATTTAAATTATTATATTATTTCTACACTTAGGGCATCTTATATCCTCAATAAACAACTCGCCTGGAACAATAGATTCTGCAAACTTCAATATTTTTTTTTAATCTCAAAACACCTTTACCTTACTAACAAAATACTTATCTACAAAATCCTACTCACGTGGACCTACATATGAAATATATCTCTTGGGCTCAGCCAAAAGCTGTAACATAAACAGTATTAAAAACTGTCTGAATGGATATCTCTATCAAATCATTAAAGCTCTAGACGATGCACCTAATCATGCAATCCATAATGATCTCTCTATTCCCTTTGTCCAAAAAGTGGAAAACGCTCATTATAAAAGATTTAATTTTCCTCTACAAGACCATCGGAAACCACTTATAACTGAGCTTAATAAATGGTGACCCTGTAAGATGCTTAAATCAAAATGGGATTATGAAATACTTGCTAAATGTGTCAACATACACACTATAGAGTATACATTCAATAGAATGTCTCTTCATCTAACCACAATCAATCCAACACCAATCGTACACTTTTTTCACTTATTGTAAATATTAATTTATTTATAGTTTGTGTAGTGAAAAAAATTAATAAAAATAAAAGATTTCAAAATCTTGTTTTATCATCTAATCAACGAGGTAAATAAAAAAGGCAGCTATTAAATAATTTCGTTTTTTTATGCTTTTCCAAATAAACTACAAGCCGTTCATCATTTTACGATTGGTTCTATAATTAAAATAAAATTATTATTTTTCTTACTCACATAGATTTTTAACTGACATAATTCACATATATTCTAGAACTAGTGAATACTGAACAATTATAGACGGTAATAGCGATATAAAACAAATAAATACAACTCAAACAGAAATATACGCTCAATGCTTGTTTATCGCTATTCAATTTGTATGCGTGAAAATCCTACCATCGAATACATTTTATACCTAACTCTTTAGTGATTAATAATAATAATAATAATAATAATAATAATAATAAAAATAAAAATAAAAATATATATCGAAAAAGAATAATAATACCTTTATAGATAATAATAAACATGTAATGATAAAATGTTCGTTTACAATTTTTATATTGTAAATATTTTAGATTCTGAGTGGAAAGATGAATATATTGATTTTACAATGATGTGTGTTTTTATATTTTTTTTTTTATTTTTTTTATTTTTTTTATTTTTGGGTCTGTGTACACGATAAGTAGTCGAAATAATGCTTCGATTTTCAACTTCAGTACCTTGTTCGATTGGAAAGTGAATATCGTTGGTGGTGTATTGGGGAGGTCAAAATTTAAAATTCCCAGTAATTTTCAAAAGCGCCAAGAAAAACAAAAAAAAAAATTGAGAAAAAACTGGAATTTTTACCCAACATCGATTTTTCATAAAATTGACTTTGGTTTTTGGTGTAACTTTAAAAAAAAATGACCGTTTAGGGACATTTTCAGTTTCCCATTTTATTAATTTTTTTTTCTATGAATGCCAATAAAACTTTATTTGTTGAGTAAAAATACTTGAAAATTTAATACAAGGCTACTACTGTATTGTTACAAAGATATTTGAAAAATATTAAAAATCCTTAGTCACAGTTTTTTTTTAATCATTTAAAATTCAAAAATTGACAAAATATGGAAAAATCACGAATATTAGCAAATTATTTTGAGTTAAGAATTCGTTATTCTTTTTAAATCTAAGATTTTAAAATGTAATACAAGATTCCTTATAAGACTATCTACCTTTATCAAAAAAAAAATGTCTATAAGAAAGTCAAATTAAATTTTTATGAGGGTTTGAAATTCAAATTTTTACAGCATTGGATATTCACTCGATTTCTCATGTAGCGATTTCTTTATTTTGTTGTAATTCAAAAACGAATAACTGTAGGTACATGAAAATTTTACTGAATGTTTATAGTTTCATTTTCTATACAACATACAATTTTGAAAATATTTTGACTATTTTTGAGCTGTTTAACGGACATTGTCAGTTTTAAAATTTCTTAGTTTTTTTTTCTATGAATATCAATAAAGTTTTATCTGTTGGGCCAAAAAGTGTAAACATTTAAAACAACTTACAAGGCTCCTGATATATTGTTACAATAGCAGTTGAAATATATTTAACATTTTTTTTTATAAGCATATTGAAACATCGAGTTTTGACATAATTTATCAAATTTAAAATTGAATAATTATTTTGTAGTTAAAAATGTATAAAATGTTGACCTTTTATATCTAAGGATTGAAAATTTAAAACAACATTCCAAGTAAGTATTTAATTCTCTTACCAAAAAATCTAAAAAATACATTAGCACAGTTTATTTTTATAGTCATTTTAAGTTCATATTTGGACGAAATTACATATTAAAAACCTAGAATAACTATTTTAGTTATTTTGTTGTGATTGTATAGTATTATTCCTGGGTAATTGAAACTTCTAAAGTATACTATAATATATCTATTATAGTACCACGGTTTGTTGTTGATGTATAACGCGTTATAAGTACCTAATGGCTATTGTGATATGATTAATTTGGAATTTATTAGGTACAATTTTATTTTTAATACCATAGATAAGTGTATGATATGTCTTATACCTAGACTGACATACCACCTCCGCTCAGAATCGTTTTTCTTATACAATGATATATCATTGAATTCAAATTTAATACCATCCATTATACAGTGACCCACTTGTAACCTACTGTACGGCAGAGCACTTTTTTATTCAGTAATTTGTCACCCGGGCACCTGCTCTCCTTTCACTAAAACCCGATGCTGAATATGATTTTAAAAAGCTGGTAAGTGGTTGTCGCTCTGTTGTACAGTAGAATACAAGTGGGTCTCTGTATAATGGATTGTATTACATTTGAATTCAACGATATCATAACATTGTATACGAAAAACGATTCTGATATTTTATTTTAGCCTGTAAGTTGATTCAATATTGTAAACTAGAGGCCAAAACCTGGCCCCTCTGGCTTGTTTTTATTTATAACCATACCCCCTCGATTATAAATATACTCAATTTTATTTTGTTCAATTATACCCCTCTCACAATCGCTATAGTTCAGGTCGATGGGATATTGTTTTTTATGAGCCATTTCATATGTTCAAAAAATATATCTCAAACATATAAATAAATACACTAAATATACAAATTAATAAAGTATTAATTATAACAGTATATGCACAAGATATAATAACATATATTTAAATTATCAAATAAAATAAACTAATAACGGAGGTTATGGGAGGTTTAAGGATAATTAATGAATGAATTAAATCTAAGATATGACAAAAATTAGATGGAGATGTGATCGTGTTATCTGCATTTCTTTCCCATTTTCTGTCTCCAAGAAGTATTAACTGTTTTGAAAGTTCTCTAAATTACTATCACCCGTGAGAAATACTCTCATATTATTTTTTAATGTAATTATTTTCACATGCTTCTACAAATAAGAATTTTTTAGGCATGCATGTAATTGGTCAGTTGGTGTTCCTCTTGAAATTATTGGTTATGTTTGTCCAAAATCACCAGCTTGAATGACTATTACTTTCCCCATTATAAAATTATTTTTCTTCAAATCTTGTAACGTGTAATGGAGCAGCCGTCACCACATAAAACTGTTCTTTTCAGGACCACTAATCAGCGAACAGTCTTCAATAATCCTTCAAACTGTTCAAACCTACACATACCGAACTACTGAAGGAATCAAGACATACAAGGAGTTCATCGGCACAGCGGCGAAAACACTCGTTATACGAGGTGGCAACTGACGACCACAGCTTTCTCACATGGGTAAACAACGTAAACCAGGCCAGAAACATCGCCGAAACGCACTGGAACCAACCTTGGGATTGGATATTCGAAACCGAAAAAACGTTGCACAAATATGTTCCATTTGAAAAAAA
>WHPZ01579281.1:0-11232 GCA_016617965.1 Macrosiphum rosae | reverse complement strand
CAAAATAAATTATTAATTAATAAGTTATTTACCATTATTTTTTATAATCTTATGGAAGATTGAAAATTAATTATTTTAATTTAAATTCATATAATAAAATCCTTAAATATTTTTAATATTTTAATATATTATAATTTTGTTATGTTATTTAATTAGTATTATCTTTTCATTGTCCTTAATTTACTAGACCAAGTAACTAAATTGTATTTATAGTACATGAAATAATGTACAAATATTTTATGAGTTTTGAGATAGGTATTTCACACTTTTAACATATAAATACTTTTGATTGTTATAAATATTTTCCCCTGTAGATATTTTCTGGAACATTTTCTTTACTTGGGGGCTCCAAAATAAATTATGCACTTGGCCCTAATTTTATTAAATCAGGCTCTGAGTATAGCCAGTATAGGTCGTCCCCTTACACTGCCATTTTAATTCTTTAATGTGATAAAATTATATAGTGGGGGTACTATTGCAATAACTTTGTATATATTTTAAGCCATGGTAATATTAAAGTCATTGTACGACCATAATATATTAATTACTCTACTACCTATCATTGTTATTTCATAATCATTTGTATAGGTATATAATTCATTAGTAGAGCAACATTATTATCTAATTCTTAAATATCATGGTTTGATTCTCTAATTTTCTATTTATTATAAATTCTACTAGATAATATGTATTTTATTATATATTTTAATTATTTGATAAGTTTCAACACAAGTTCAACATATCTATTGAAATTTACTATTTTATACAGAGAGTTTTAATACTACCTTTAATCTTTATCTCCTATTTCAAAGTTTTATATTTTTTTAGATATTTTAAACTTTGTTTTCAAATGTTAGATAGTACGTAACAGTTAGTAATTCTTCTAGCTCATATGGTATCTGATATGGAATATGTAAGAACTACATCAAAATCAACTATTTGGTATAGTTCTTAACTTGAGGGACATTCAAAAGTCTTAAATCTCGATTGGCTTAGTAACTTAGAGCATATGGTTTGAAAGTTAAGTAATTTATAAAGCCAAGGCACATAATTAAACCTTCTCTTCATTCAAGCGATTCATATTTTTTGTTTTTTAATTTTCACAAATGAAGATTAAACTCTGTTCGACGAGAGAACGCACGGCGCAACGATCAAAGCTGGTTCCCCCACGCAACACCCTGCCATAGGAGAACCGGTTTCGATAGCAGTGTGACGCGGGGGATGCGCAGAATCTGTGCGCTCTGTCGTTGAACAGTGTATAGAAATAGTGATTTGGTACCTGTTGAAATAAAATATAATTTACAATAAGCTGTCAAAAAATGAATCAATATAACTCAATTTAACAATATCACTTTAATTGCATGTTTAAATGTAAACTGTACATAAAAAATATATATATATTTATAGTGTTATATTAATATAATAATAATAAAAACAGATATTTTATTTTGATAACATCAAATCTAAATAATAAATACATTAAAAATATAAAGTAGCTATAAAAACAACAACACACCAATGTTTTATCATAATGAGAATGTTATATATAAGATGGATTACATTCTATTATAACACAGAACATCCTAACTGACTAATAATAGATGGTGTGAAAAAAAATATAGGCAAAAGTATAAAATAATATGTTATGCAATGTTAATAAGTGATTCACAATTATAAATATATTGGGCCCTTTTAAGAATTTCAGAAACACCAAAAAGTTTCTTAAGGAACATTGTTGAAATACTAATAAAAAAATCTTACAAGTATACCTTAATAATAGACAAAATCCGTTAGTTTGATAAATAAAATACATATTTTTGGTTCGATTTATTGGACTTAACAGGAACTATAAAAATATATTTTCTTTTTGTCTATGAGATAAAAAAGATACAAATAGAATAAAAACAATAATTTTCTTCCACATTTGGGCTAGTAGAGCGCTCAAATGAATTTTGTTTTCAGGTAATAAATACATAAATATTAAATAAATTCAACTAATACAAAAATAGTAAATATGGTTTACAAGAAATAGCAAACTATAATGTTGTTATGTTATCCTTTAGCGTTTGCCGCTACAGGTCTAGATCTCTGTACCAGTCTTTTACGTAAGGATTCGGTGGGTGCGTGCTGGGTAGGCCTCAATAGTTGTCGGAAGTCAAACCCTTCTGGTAGTCTATTAATGTCCGGAGGAGTTAACCTTTGAGGTACAAATAAGGGAAAAAAGATTTATAAATATTAGATACATAATGTTTTCTTGTTCCACACAGCTAACTTACCTTAATGGAGAAACCCATTTTGGTTTATTTACTGGTTGGATGTTATTTGTTTTTGCATTTATTGGGTTCAACCTAAAATATGATTGAATTTGAAGTAAAAAAGTCAACAAATTTAGTTTTTTTCATGATAATTTTACCTGTTTTCAGAGTCGTATTTATAATTTTCACTCACAAGCTTTTTAATGGCATTGTGAACCAAACCCTTCTGTAAAATAAGATAAACAATTGTTTAATTAAAGTACCAATAACATTAGATGTGGCAATGTATTATAGTAGATAAAAATCTACCTAATGAATATTTTATTTATTTACTATACATCATACGGTCAAAAATGGGCGGGGAAATTAATTGGATGGGTAGAATAAAAAATAAAATCATTATCTAAAATCACATTATAGAAATTATACAAAAAAGAAATATTTCATTAAACTGAAATACAGTCAGGTGTTCAAGATGCTCTTGTAGTACTTTTATAAGGTAATAAATAATAATAAATTATTCAACAAAATATTTTTGAAATTTGTGTAGTTTCTACTGTTCTAGATATAATACAAGTTACAAGATATAATATAAAAATAATTTAAATATAAATTACAAGGAAATTGAAAAGTTTCTATTCAATATAGAAATTAAAAATATTATAACTTATAGTCAATGTATGAGTATGATCAATTGAATATTTCCAATGCTAATCCACATTCGAATTAAAAATGAATAATAAAATATTAAGAAAATTAAACATAATAATGATTAGAGTGATTCACCAAGCATGCTCAACCCCATTTTTTCCTTCAAAAATACATTTACTCAAATTTTGATTTTTGGAATTTTTAATTATACTTAAAGACTACATTTCAAAATTCTTAAGCTATTTTGTACAACTTAAATCTTGATTATTAGGTGAAGGAAAACTGTTTGCCATTTTGACAATTTATTGAACTAAAAAATTACTTTAAAAAATATATTCAAAAATATAGTATATCAGAATATTAGAGATAGAGATTAAATGCACATCGCACTGTAGCAGTTAATTTAATAGTCGACTGAGACGATAACAATAAATGCTTACATTACATATTATTGAATTTTATATTCAATATTATTATTAACATAAACATCTTAAAAAAAAAAAAAAATATTTTAGAAAATATTAAATAAACTTACAAAAATCAAGAAATAGGTATACATTTTTCACCTAAAATTGACGAAATATGTAAAATATGCATTAAATTTTCGATTTTTAAACTCACCATAGTATAGCTCTGATTTATAGCTTGGTCTGTAATAAATCAAGAGCATATTATAGAATAATATACAACTCCTACAACAACCGAGCCCTATTAATAACTAACATTTTCAAATCAATATAACCCTCATATCTTCCAAATCTATTATCCTTGGTAAACAAAGTTAAAGAACTCAAAAACTACTCATTCAAATTTTTATTTTGATATGTCATAATTATCAGAAAAATTATGCGCTGAATAATTTACAGTATATAACCGTTTATCATTGAAAAACAAAAATGTGTATATCCACGGACACTATCCTTAATTAGTACAATAATCTGAACAATTTAAAAATAATATGGTCAATAAGGTAATATTTTTAGGTATATTTAAAAATTCTAAAAAATGAAATTTTTAATGACTATATTAGTGAAGAAAAAAGGTGGTGAGCATGCTGTTTTTTGAATCATCCTGCATAGAAACACAAATTTCCTAGATGAATAATTCAAACAATTTTTTTTTTATTAGTAGTATAATATTATCATCGATCTTTAACAAACGGATATGGCATTCTTATTTTCATTAAATAGTTAACATTTAAACCAAATTAACAAAAAGAGACACAGTGGTTCTCACTCGCACAAAAACTTCTGAGCAATAAAGAAACTAACATTCAAAAAAGAGTAAAATTGTAACAATGTCGCGGCATTGAGTATAGAGTATATAGTATCTATACTCAATGGTTGCGGTTAACAATATTAATCAGGTTATCATACAGATTATAGATATCTATGTAATGCCACATCCATAAGTTCAATATAATAATATTAATACATATTATATAGGCTTTATGTCTTATATTATATATTTAACATTTAAACCTCCCTTTCAAATATACATTTACACAAATCCTTTATATTATTACCTTAATTATCATATTATTCTAAGTCCTACACAAATAGCCAATACAATTATTATTTGTTTGTTATGAATGACTAATTTTCTAATAGCGCACATACTACATGCATCAAATGCATCTAATTGAATTATCAAATTCTACATGTGCGTACCTGACCAGTTGTATTAAAGTCTTTCAAATTGTTCAAACAAACAGAAATGTTTGTTTTCTTAATGAACTTGAAGAATTCTTTGTTGCGAGCGTGAACCTTTTATTAGTCACGACATATTTTATTAAGTGTAAAAATAAGAAATGATAACCATAATAGATTTAACAACAAATACTTACATTTTTTGAGAAGTCAATTAAATGCTTTTCTCTTTCCACTTTTTGTTGTACCTTACACGGCAACACCTTAACACCATTTTGCTGAAAACACATCATAAATAGCATAAAAACTAACAAATTTACAATATTCGTACTACTCACTTGGATATAGGTTTTTTTATTTTCTGCTACAATAACTGGGCTAACTTTATTTTGATTTTTAATTGGATGATCATTTTCTTTGGGTTCCTGCCTGTATATTGGGGCCACTTCACCAACAGGTATTTCTCCTTTTGATTTTTTTTTCTTTTGTCTGGCGAGCCAACCTCTAGTGTGTTTCTGTAATGTTAATGCTCCCCATGACATTTGTTTAGCCAACATAGCTTCCTTATAATGCTTCATTGCTAGCCACCGTCGAACACAACTCTGTACAAATATTATGTGGTGTAGCTAAGGACAACAAACAATAAGTTTCATTAGTGTATCAGGAAAACGGAAGATGCCAAAAATGTATTAAGTCTTACTTGTTTTTCATGTAATTTAGTCAAGTGTTCAATATGGTAATACTTTAAGAATACTTTTGTTTTTCCAATTGCCCAGCCATCTAATTTTAGCTTAACCAATAAGTGCTTACAATTATCTCTAGTTGGTGGAACTTTCTCATACAATCGGAATCCTAAAATTGAATACCTATAAATTAAAAATAAATTACAAATACACATTATTTTTATTATTCACGATAATTACAGTGTAATGATTAAAATTAGTTCAAGGAGTATAATTTACCTGCTTATAAAATCTTTAAATAGTAGTCTATGCGAGTATCCATTTCTTCTTATTCTAATTGTTTCCATAACTCCACTGCAGCGCAATTGTGCAACGACTTTAAGAGGATCAAATTGTTTTGGTTGTCGTTGATCGTTTGGTTTGATACAACGAACAAACCTAGGCAAACTTATACCTGAATTGTTACAGCCCATACGATGTAACAGCTCAGCTAATGAATGTCTAAAATATGTTGCTGCAGTTTGTTGGCCTCGAGATTGTGAAGCAAGTCCAACTAACCCTGTAGACGAGTCCTGAAATTAGATGAATATTATTTATTTATCTTTCAAATTTTTACAAATTATGAAAGTAAAATATAAATATTATTACTTGAGAATAAAGATTGCCAGTTTTGGTAACCGGGCTTTGGAATAATGCTCGAACAGTTTTATTGCTGGATTTTCTTAAGACCTGAATAGCCTCTATAGCTAACAGGTGCCTATTCTTTTCAAGCATCCCTGATGCTTGGTAAGTAACATTGCCAGCAAAATGTTTCACTTCAAATTGTAAAGCATTAGATTTTGGTCGTACATAATAATTACATTTTATGTTACAATGGAATTTTTCTATAAATTAAAAATAATTTAAGACATTATATTTATAGAAATCTATAGAATTTGACAAATTGAAACTTACCGACTAGCGATCGATCTGTTGCTCTAGGAAAACGACTTTCCTCGTCAAGTAATGCCAGTAAGCCCATTGGTCTACTCACAAGCATATCTAATACAGGTCTGTTGTCACAAAACCCAACATGTTGAACAGGGACACCCTCTGATTCGTATTCCTTATAATATATACAATTACAATGTTATTGTACTGGTAATTATAACTATATAGTATATAGGTATTAGATTTATTTTACTTACAGCTTGTTCCAAAGCAAAAACATGCTGATTAAAAAAATATTGAAGTTGCTCATTAGCAATATTAATACAAAGTTGTTCAAAGGAATTGTACGTAAAATTTTCAAAACCAAAAATATCAAGTATTCCTATCACATTGTATTCTCCCCTGAAAAAATAAAAAATATATATATTTACCTACTTCCTTATTATTTAATGTTTCCTGATAAGTTCTATTACCTGGTATTATAAAAAGACAATAAACTATTGATCGAGTTAACCAACCAATCAAATAACCGACTGTACAAAGCCCGGGCAATTGCGTCTCTTGTAGCTACAGCTTCTGATACAGAATTATTCCTTTGAATAATCTCACCTCTTGTTACTACACTGTTAACACTCAAACATTCTAGTAGGTCTGAACTTTCAATGTCTAACAAACATGAGGCTAAAACAAAGATATATAAGTATAAAATGTGTTATTTTAAAGATTTTATTTTAAAAATGCATGGTAAAATGTAATAATTACTTCTATGGATTGGTGTTAAATCGATAACAGTACTCTTGTTGTCTGTATTGTTATCAGTGATGATTTCTCCAAATTCTATATCACCCAAGTGCAAGATGGCTGCTAAAATGCAGTATATAGAATTTACTTCCTCGTCCTTGAAACCAACTTGTTCGAAAGCATTTTTCAGTTGAGCAAACTTATCTACATTATTCTGAAATAAAACATTCATAATAAAATATATAAATACCTACTCATACAGAAAACTATAATGGGTAAATTAGTAAATAGAAAAAAAATCCTTACTTGTTTTGTTTTGTTGTCTTGACGGTCAGATGGAAGATAACTATGCATTTGTCGTAGCTCACGATCCAAATGAAACTCTTTGAGCCGTTTATCATGTTCCAACCCGTCGTAAATGTAGTAAAAAGCATGGAAATTACTCTCCCTACTGAAATCAAAATAACAACATATTAAGAAGGAATTATAAATTACGAAAAAAATGGAAAATTTACTTTGCTTGTTGAATGACTCTGGACTGTTCAAGTAGGTAAACTGACACTCTAGCTCCTTTCAATTGGCCGCTTTTGGTCATGCTCAGCTCTAAAAATTTTCCGAATCTTGAAGAATTATTATTAATACCAGTTCTTGCATTTCCGAACGCTTCCATAATCGGGTTCATCTGTAGTATTCTTTGTTCTAGATTTCTGTTTGGTGCCTGTGATAAACACGTATTTATTAGCAAATAGTTTACGATTTTTTGAGACTATATAATTTATTTCAAAACCTAACATAAGCTTAGAAGACTCCTAAAAAATTATTTATCTAAAATAAAATTAGTTACAAAAAAGTACCTAGAAGCAAATTACCAATTACGTAGGTACCTAAATTATATTGAAGTGCTCAAATAAACACAAATAAAATATAATAATAATATAAAAATAATTATGGCGATCTGTGTACTTTATAAACTTTCTAATTTTCTTACATTGCACTTCACATTTTTTATATAACACATTTGAGGGCATTAGTCTTCCCCCCTCCCAACCCACTTATATTTGAAAAATATATTGTTGACTTCCAGGTTAGTAAAAATGTACTATTTTTTAAATCTCTCTAAGAATCTAGTGAGAAATAAGCACTTCAAAATTATAGTACTGCACATGTAGTTCAACAGTTATAGGAGATTTGGACTCACCTTGCCAAGATACACGAGTTGTTTGAGCAACAGGTTACCGGATTCAGTTTTTCCGGCACCGCTTTCTCCACTGATCACAATGGATTGGTTGGCCTTTTCATGGAGCATAAACTGGTACGCTGAATCGGCTATTGCAAATATGTGAGGTGGATACGCTGCTCTCATTTGGTTGCAGTATTTCTTTTGCTCCTGTACAGAAATCATATTATATACTTTATCTATATTTATTATTTAATGATGTGTAAGATTATTTTGATAACTCACCGCTGATGTGTATAACGGAAGCGGAGTAAATGGATTTATGGCTAACAGGATGTCCCCGATGTATGTATAGATGAAATTCATCTGATATCTTTTTTTCAGTTGATTGACTATTCTCTCCTATATGAACATATTATATAGGCCAAAACATAATTAGTATTTATTAAAAAGAGTATAAGTATGGCAAATTAATGTATAGTGAATACTATACTATACAACGTAATGTACTATACCTCCGACAAACTGTCTAGCGCGGCTAAGTCGTCGACATAAATAGTAGTGGGAGGATTTTTGCGTTTACTTTTTAGTTTACCATGTTTAGTGGTCACATCGGGATGCTTTTGTACTCTTCCGCTGACTTCTCTTTGATATCGAATTTCAGCTCTGAGTTCTTCGCGTACCTGTAAATAGATACTTAGATAGAAAAAATTTTGAAATCAAGAAAAAAAAAGGTGGGCAAGTGGGTACTGCTGTACAGTAGGTTACAAATGGGTCAATGTAATGAATGGTGTTAAATTTGAATTTAATGATATAATATCATTGTACCTATAAGAAAAACGATTCTGAGCGAAAACGGTCAGTCAGCCTATGATATTTTTCTAAGAATATTTGATGATATTATTGTGGATAAAGTAATTGATATATAACCTATTTACGTGGAACCTTGTTTTAAATTTTCAATCCTTAGATATAAAAGTTTAACATTTTATACATTTTTAACATCAAAATAATTATAAAACTTTAAATTTAGTACATTAAATTTTGTCGAATTTCGAACTTTAAATGCTTATAAAAAAAAAATAGTGCCTATGTATTTTTAATATTTTTCAACTGCTATTGTAACAATATATCAGGGACCTTGTATTAAATTTTCACCCATATTTACCTAACAAATACAACTTTATTGTCAATTGTAGAAAAAAAAATAAAAAAATTGGAAACCGAAAATGTCCGTAAACAGCTCAAAATAAGTCAAAATATTTTGAAAATATATGGTGTATAGAAAATGCTAACATAAACATTCAGTCAAAAGTTCATGTACCTACGGTAATTTGTTTTAGAGTTACACCAAAAACTAAAATCGATTTTGCGTAAAAATTTACGTTTTTCCTTAAATTATTTTTTGTTTTTCACTGCGCTTTTGAAAACTACTGGAAAACTATTGGGCATTTTAAATTTTGATCTCACCAAGCACCAACAAGATTCACTTTCCTATCAGAAAAAATACTATTGAAGAAAATCTAAGCACTTTAACTGTCCTAAAAGGTGATAACGGACAAAAAAAAAAAATAAAAAAAAAACACATCATTATAAAATCAATATAATACATTCATCGCTCCGCTTAGAATCTAAAATTGTGTACTTGATTAAAAAATGAGATTTATTGACATAAATTATGTACACATATAGGGTGATACACTGATACCAAGCATGCTCACTCCCATTTTAAAATGTGAAAACATTCACACTACATCGTGAAATTTGGGTCTCTGATTTTTGGAATTAATTAACATTTATATGTATAATATATAAATATAAATATTGGTAATAAAATGTATCACACGGCACGTACCCTGTGAATGCACTTTGACCCGTGAACGACGAAAGGGTCGTGTATGAGTAGGGCGGTGGTCGGTCGCTGTTCGAAATCTTTGATCAGACATCTAGCCACGAAGTGCGTCAATTTGGGCGCATCCGGTCGAGCCGACAACGGCAAAACAGGTGGCGGTTCCCGCGGTATTTGAAATAAAGCCCTCATCGGATGCAATCCACTGAGCGGAGGATCTCCAGTAGCTAGTTCTATGGCCGTTATGCCCAACGACCATACATCACATCTACTGTCGTAGGACGAATCCCGTTGTTGTTCGCAAGCGATCACCTGGAAAATAAATCAAGCGATTAATTATTATTATTATTATATCCACGCTTCAACATTATTATTATTGGTAAGTCAAAACCGATATAAGACCAACAGGAGGGCTATATTTTGTTGGAAAACAATTATTGTTCAGAACTTAAAATATCGGAAAATATTGTTATTAATTGTATATATCAGGATATTTTTTTCTCGTGGTATCGACTATCGACGACGTTGCCAAAACTTCTTGCGAATTACTCCGACAACGCCGCCATCGTTCATTAATTAATGACATATACAATAATTTACGAAACTCTCAGGAAGCCGGAGACTACTTTCCAGTTTCCATATAGCGATCGCTATTGTATAATATGTGAAGAATCCGGGAAATATTAATTTAGATCTGTAGGTACTTATTGATTTGAAAACGTACTTTGTTGGATTACCTAGTATTAATTCAGAAACGTATATTGTCAGAAAAGTATTTGTTATGTGTAGTAAGTACTTCAGAACCATGTACAGTACATACCTATACCGTTACTCAATAGTATAAATTTTCCTCGAAAATAAGTTTCAAAACAAAAACGCGATTCCGACAAAATATTGTTGAGTATATTAGGTTCCGCAAAAACATAATATATTCCCAACAGAATATTTGAAATTTTTTTATGATATTTTGGAAAATGTTTGTTAAATAAAAAGGTTAAAAATCCACAGTGTTATGTATAATATGCAATTTTAAAGTATATTCACTATACATGATCATATTTTATTCAATGAAGTTATCTATATACCTTTAATCAGCTAATCAATTAAAAATTGATGATTACAGCATTAATAATTAATGGTAAACATGTGTACACTGTATAAGAAGACGGTGTACACAAAAGTGAAATTCGATTAAGAATTATTATTTTGACATGATGATCTCTTCGAATTAAGTATATATATTAATATATATAGTAATATATTAAATATTATAATCTTTATGGTTGGATTTTCTAAT